>JABUQX010042085.1:0-7500 GCA_015478945.1 Trachelipus rathkii
CATCAGATTAGCATATCAAATCAATCATATCACATTATACTCCCTTTAATATAACTAAATAAACTATTACCAAATCATATCCACTATGTATCAAGCCGCCACCACCATAAAAAAAATGTAGTCTTTATTAATTTATTTTTTCTCCCATTTATCAAAACTAGTTGATGCAAACCTTGCTTTATAGATTTTTTTTTTGTAATTGTTGAGCTGATAAATTCAAAATGAATTTTAATAGCAAAAGGTGTAAGGTTCTTCATCAGGTTACTCAAATAAAAGTTTAACTACAATATGAATGGGGATTGGCTTGAGTCTGTGGACAGAGAAAAAGATTTAGGTGTGATTATAAGCAGTAATTTGAGAAAGTAGCTAATCAGTGTTTGGAAGCTAAATAAACTAATAAGATGCTGGGTATAATAATCTCAATGTTGTTTACAAGAGCAACGAAGTTATAAGTAAACTGTATAATAGCTATGTTAGGCCAGTAATAGAGTGTGTGCACCAAGTTTGCAGGCCCTCAACCCAGATATGCTAGAGCGGGGTGCAACGCCCAAGGGCAACAAGGATGATTTCTGGGTTTGAGGAATTTAAGAGCTATGAGGAGAGGCTGAAGGAGTAGGAATGTTTTCTGTGGAAAGGCGATTTCTCAGAGGGGACATGATACAAGTCACAAAATATTTACATCTATTGATAATACAGGGCCAATAAATTTTTCATAGTAGAGCATGGACAGGTGACCAGGGAGCATAATAAAAATTAGAAAGAAAGCATGCCATCTTGATATGAAAGCATGCATTCAGTAATTTGTTAAATTTTGGAATGGTCTGCCATGGAAGGTTGTTGAGTGTGACTTGATTGCAACTTATTTAAGAAAGGTTGGATAGGTATATGGATGGGTTGGGTATCATATAATATATTTAGACGAAAGCCAAATTGGCGGGTTTTTAGTTACAGTAGTTATTAATGTTAGACTGCATGTGTGACCATAACTTAGTTATTAATGCATGTGGATGGTTTGGGTATCATATATATATCATTGTGTTTGACTAAGCCAAATTGGTGGATTTTTAGCTACAGTAATTTGACAAGCCCTAGGGTTTTGTATATTTGCATGAGCATGTTTGGTTAGTGGGTTGACTGGGATAGTCTCGACAGGCCCATGTGGCTTCTTACTGTCTCTATATTCTTAATGTCTTAATAATGTGACAAAATAACAATTTTTTTCCGATAATCATTTTTTTTAATATCGTTCCTACCCATGCTTGATGAAGTAAACATGGCTACCATATCTTTGGTTTTAAGACTGAAAACTTGTTAAGGTTATAATAATATTTGTTAAGTATATATATATATATAAATATATTTATATATATATATATATATATATATATATATATATATACACCACCTTTTACTGCTATACTTATATATATATATATATATATATAACATATATATACTTAACATAAAGTTTATCATAATCTTAACTTATGCCCTAAACTGAATTTTAATATATATATATATATATATATATATATATATATATATATATATATATATATATATATATATATATATATATATATATAATAAAATATATTTATATATATAAATTTATACTATATACTATACATATATATATATATATATATATATATATATATATATATAGGCAATGTTTTATTAATAAACTGTGGCAGGAATTGCTTCATACTCATTTTGAAATCAATAATTTTTTTAAAAAAGTCAGTTTTACATTGCACTCAGCTCAATAATTAGTGTTGGGCGGGGTGACCGGGCCCACTTTTTTAAGTTTTTACTAGAAGAGGTGATTAGGTCCACTCTAAAAAAAAAAAAATTTTTTTTTTGCTCATTTAATAGCCACGCCTTAGTACTACAAGTTTTATGTAGATTATCTTTAATTCTAGAGAGTTTATATTTTTAAAAAATATAATAAATTAGTGTATAAATGCCCTTCAATAGAGTTTCACTTTGAAAAATGAGTTTTTAACTTTTGTTTTACTTTGCATGCGAACTTTTAAATTTTATGTGATATATTTGATACTGCTTGTAATATAGTTTGTTCGTTGTTTGCAATGGGACGGTTGCGGGTTGAAAAATCCCTGAATGTAGCTTTTCCAAACGGTACTAGTGGCTAAATCACAGGACTGCTTGGTCCGATTCACCCCCACCATAAAAAGTGATGATGGGGTGAACGGTTCGTATTATTCTTATTTTATGTATTATTGACATTTTTAATACAGCATAGCTAATTTTAAAATAATAAACAATTACTTATATTAAGTAAAATTAAAATAAAAAGAGGTAAATATAAGAAAAATAAAATTAAAAAAGAAAGTGACAAAATTTGTCCCATGAGAGGGGTGAATTGGCCTGCATTTATTCTTATTTTATGTACCATTATTGACATTTATATTACTTATTACTAATTTTAATATGATAAAAATAATTATTATATTAAGTAAAAATTAAAATATAAAATTGAATTTATACATAAAGGAATTTAAACAGATGGCCTGAGTCACCCTGGTAGATGATCGATTACCCCTCAAGGTGAGTCTGAACGAGGCTATTTAAACTTTAATAAAACTATTATTAGAATTACATTATTATTTTTTGGGTGCTTATTACTTACTATATGGCCTTGATTTTCAGAAAAAAAATTCCCAAAGTGCATAAAGTCTGGGGAGGAAGTTATACCTAAAGTGGTCCAAGTCACCCAGCTCGACGCTACCTCTTTTTTTTTTTTTTTTTTTTTAATAATTAATGTTTTTTTAATTTCAATTCAATATTCCTATTTTTTTTAACACAGATAATACTGAAAAATAAATACAAGTGTGGAATTTGGAAAATTACAACATATAATTTAATAATAATGAAAAAATTTAAGATTTTTACATTCTTACTGCAATTGATTAGATTTCCCACATCTGCGCTGAGTGGGTATAAAATTTTATTATTAGGCATTGTAGTCTTCTTTATATATTGCTTATGTTATGTTTTTTTTTGTTTTTTTTTATTTAGTCAAGTTAGAACAGGAAAAAACTAATGATTTAATATTACTAAGAATATATGCAATATTACCAGAGTGTGACAATAGTCTTAAAGGGATAAGAATATATATATATATATATATATATATATAATATATATATATATATATATATATATATATATATATATATATATAATATATATATATATATATATAACAATAGTATATATATATATATATATAATATATATATATATATATATATATATATATATATATATATATATATATCATTCGACCATCTTCAAGTGTGAATGTGGTTAAAACCAGAAGGGAAAGGAGGAAGAAAAGCACCAGAAAGAAAGGATTCAGGAAAGAAGAATTAAGGTTTGAAAGGTTATTGGAGAGAAGACTGAACAATCTGAGAGGGTTTCTAAATAGATGCTTTGAGAAGTAGATTTTCAATTAGTAACAGTTACTGAAAAAATTGATTTTTTTTTTTTAATTATGAATTGAAACATTTAAATTATTCTCATTTGAAATTTAATATAGAGGAGCTACACTTTTTTAAAAATATTTATTCTGACCATTTAAATAAAGTTTTAATTGAAAAATTAAAATTAGGAAAAAGAAAAAATTTTATACATAAAAATTAAACAAAAGTGAAGCTTCGTTTCTCTAAGAAATTGTTGAATCATTGAAGAAATCCCTTCATCACTGGTGGCAAGGGGGCTGAAAGCCGTTCCTATCATTTGTTTATTTTCTTAGATGAATGGTGGTGAATATTATTAATTATCATCCACTAGTACCACCTTGCAGTCATTTGAGAAATGGTGATGTATATAAATACATAATTAAATTAATAATATACCGTATATATATATATATATATATATATATATATATATATATATATATATCTGTTTTTTTTTATATTTTCCATTTTCTATTTTTTTCTTATGTTATATATATATATATATATATATATATATATATAATAAAATGTTTTTAAAGTTTGATAGTTGGGATAGTAATAGAGAAACTTACTGTTTATGGAAGACTAGGCTTGGCAGTAGGGACACTGTCGTATCCTAGAATAAAAAGTTGCCAAACGTCCGACCCATGATATGCTTCCACTCTCTCTGTTATTTAGAATTTGGAGATTTGAGAGGTTTGGATGAATTGGAGAGGTTGTAAAGCTTGTGATAAGACAGGTGAAGCTCATGCAAGCGCCAGATGCAAGACATGGAAAAAGATGAAAAGGGAGATTAGAGGATGCAAGGACGATGCATAAACATTAAAGCATAAGCAATAAAGCAAAACATAAATAATAACATTATTTTATTTTACCAAATTTTAAGGGGTTGCAAGCTTTTTAAGTTTAATTTAAATTAAGACAATTTAGAGGGGATAATAGAAATATTAAAATGATAGGTTTATTGAATATTAAAGTTATTTACAAAATTGATTCAGGTCATGATCATCCTTACAGACTCTGAGGGACATATATAATTTTTTTCTTTGAGTCATTGTACATGGTACTTTCTTTTTATTTGAATCCCTGTCAGGAATAACTTTCCTTTTTTGAGTTTGTGGTACGTAAAGTACGAGAAATTAATAATTTTCGTTCAGAGAAGTGAGTACTGGTGTTACACCTTTTCTAATAATAATTTTATTTTAGAGAGGTAAGTACTGGTGTAACATCTTTACTAATGTACATTAGTCACATAATAGTTCATAAGAAAAATATACATAAATAAAATATACAATTTTATTCAATTTACATGTAGTAGTTTGATTTTTACTTTTTAATAGTTTATAATGTATTTTTTTAAGTTTATGTTTTTAAGTGGTAGGCTATCTCTGTTTTCACAAATAAATTAAGTGATACAAAAAGAGTCTCTGCTCTTTCACTATTTACTTTTAAATAAGTTGTTTTAAATTTTAAAGAAGTCTATGCTTCGATTCACTATTCACTTTTATAATAATAGTATGTATTAATTTAATTAAGAAAACTTTATCATTTATTTATTTAGTTTTAATTGTTCTTAAAAACTAAATTAACTGTTTTCAATTTTTTTTTTTGGATAATGGGAATAAGATCCCAAACATGTTTTGAAGGAAAGGAGATTAGATCTCCTTACCAAGTTTTTGATTGTAGAGAGTAAAAGAAAGGGGTATAAGATCCCCTACCAAGTTTTTGATAACGAAAGGGAAAATGCTCCCCTGACTAGTTTTGAAGTTGATTTGATTTGATAGAGGGAACAAGTCCCTACCTGGTCAGTTTGGAGATTTGATAGAGGGAACAAGTCCCTACCTGGTCAGTTTGGAGATTTGATAGAGGGAACAAGTCCTTACCTGGTCAGTTTGGATAGAGGGAAAGGATCCCAAACAAGTTTGTAGTAGAGGGTAAAAGTCCCTGGCTGGTTTTGACTTAGAAGAGGGATAAGTTCCCTTAACTAGTTAGTTTTTCAATTTGGATATGAGGAAGGGATAGTTTCCCCAACTAGTCTGATTGAAAGGGGTTGTTCCCCAACTAGTCTGAATTTCAAGGAGGATTAGATCCCCAACTAGGTTGACCTATAAATTATTATGATAATTAGATATAGATAATTTTAAACTTTATTTCTATTTTAATATTTTACCATATGATTGATCATTTAGCTTTGTTTAATATTATGACCTACCTCAAAACCACTTTGAGGCCATATATTTGATGGTTTTTAGAAAAATAGTTATTCTCAAGGACACTGTGGCCAAATCAAGTTGATTAATCTATAAAATTTAAAAGGTTCTACTTACAAAACTTTCAAATCCATTGGGGAAACACTAACATATATAAAAATTATCTGATCCATTTTATATTCATAAAGACATTTATTAAATTTCATCCGTTAAACTTTTTCTTACCATCAGAAGATAAATTAATTTTTAGAAATGCAAGGTGCATAAAAAACCATTAGAGATTTCTGTAGAGATTGCTGTAATATAAAGGAAAAAATAAACTCATATAGACACATATTTAGTGGTAAGGATTTAAAATCCTTACATTATATATATATATATATATATATATATATATATATATATATATAGAAATTTGTATATATATATATATATATATATATAAATAACATATATATACTATATATGTATTATATATATATATATATATATATAATAATAATAACATATATATATATATATAAATATATAACAACATATATATATATATATGCTACCTATATATAAATATATAATAAATATATATATATATATATATATATATATATATATATATATATATATATATATATATATATATATATATCGTATATATATATATATATATATATATATATATATATATATATATATATATATATATATATATATATATATATATATATATATATATATATATATATATATATTTTTATAAAAAAATAAAAAGTCTTTAATAATAAAATATATATATATATAATATATATATTAGTTCCTTTGGTACAAACCCATAAAGTGGTTTGTGACTACTGACTAGGATGGTAAAAATATATTTGTAGATTTTTTTTATCTTTCCTATTTTTATATAATATAGCCTACTCCAAACTATTTTTTTCAGTGAAGGAGAAAGTGTCATAAGATTTTAAATTATTGCCAAAAACTTTTAATAAAAGTTTTGGCCAAAAAAAAAAAAAAAGAAAAATAAGAAAAATGACCTCAGAAAACATGGACCTTGAAAATGAAGAAGAATCAAAAAGTATGCTCGAAGAGGAAGCCTTATGTTTAGCCATAACTCCTCAGATTCATGCTTTGATGCTTTCAAAGCATCGTAAATCAACGTGTTGTCCACAACTTTTTGAAAGAGCTTCTAGTAAATGGTGGAATCCAAAGTAAGATTCAGATCATACAATAGTCTAATTTTTATTTGTTAAATACTACAACAATTTCTTAATTATTATGGTACTAAGCTGCATAACTAAGAGTGTATCAGCTTTTTTTTTTCTTTTTTTTATTACTTTTCATTTTTGTTTTTGTTTTTGTTATGAAAGCATGATTTCCGTTACCAATCTATTTTCAATATTATGTGGAATTATTTTTCATAATAACTTAACTGCTTTGAACTTAGAACTAAATGACAAAGTTTATATATTTCAGGTTTGACAGTGATATACTTGAACAGCAGTATGTTGAATCTTCTCTCCCAAAGCTTACAATTAGATTTAGATATGCCTTGTCTTATGCTTTGTTAAGTACTTTTGTATGGTCAATTTACTGGATGTCATCTGATTCAGATCTTTGGGCAATGTGTGTATTATCATCTATTTCCATAGCCGTTTTAATTTTAATTTTAATTTTCTACTCGCATCATAAACATTATCAGGTAAGATTATTATTATTATTATTATTATTATTATTATTATTATTATTATTATTATTATTATTATTATTATTATTATTATTATTATTATTATTATTATTATTAT
>JABUQX010042085.1:10000-23418 GCA_015478945.1 Trachelipus rathkii
TTTTGTGTGTGTGAGTACTAGAAGTCTAAAGGTTAAATTTAAGTTTGAAAAGGTCGTACTTCTGTGGTTGCGATATAGGCAATGTTGAAAGAGTACTATTTTTGGAAAATCTGAATGATGTTTTGATGGGGGGAATATGGGAGACTCAGTTCATTTGCCACATCTGCCCATTCAAGGATTTTTTTTTACAGTTGTCATCAGCTTACCACGTGGCAGAGTCTCTGTTCATGAGGGGTGAAGAACTCTCAAAGCTCACCTCTAGCGCAAATTACGCATGTGAGCACAGACTAGGCTTTAAAGTGAGGAGATTAAATTCAGTAGGAAATACAGAAGATGGAAGAGAATTCCACAAACAGAGGTGGTGGGAAAGAAGGAAGCACCACAGCAAATTAGCCTGGAGTTACCAATGCAACACAATACTCGGGCGCAGATACAGCACCTATTGTGCTACGCTGAAGGTGTCGTAAAGATGTAGGTACGCTGAGCAAGCCCTCGAGCACCTGCCGCTCCGGTACCTATAGGATAGAGATAAAGCACCGACGCTCGCAAAGATAGAGGGTCAAGTGAACTGGAAAGTGCAGAATAGTTTATAAGCTCTTTTGTTTTTACTGACTCCTGTTCAAGCCGGGTGAAATCCAGAGCCCCCCAGATAGTAAGAGCAGTACCATACATGGGCGGATGAGACCTTTGTATAGCGGAGCAACTTAAAGGAGGAAAGTCTCATAGTCTAAACAAACTTCAGTTCTTGAGGCCGCCTAACCGCCAGATGTGAGGCAGGTTTCAAGACATTTTTTGTTCATGTTAAGGCCAAGATGTTTATATTGTCAACAGGAGAGACGACAGAACCGGTCGAAAGAGACAGGAAAGTTAGAAGGTATTTTTGGAGAAGGAGATTTCAGGTGCTATTTTTAGCAATTGAATTTCACAAAAGTTATTTCTATCCATCATGAATAAAATCGAAAGATTAAGACGAGAGACAATTTTAGAAGTAAAAGTGGGAGTAGAATGGATATGAGTTAAAGAATGAAGGGTCGAGCCATCGGAATACTAGTGGATATAGTTAGAGGTGCAGGGTGAGAAGATCATTAATGAAAAGTAGGAATAAAGTAGGAGATAAGACAGAACCCTGAGGAACAATTCAATTATTGACAGAAAAGAAGAAGAAGCGCCCCATCAACAACAGACGATAGCTGAGCGATTTGAAAGAAAGCTAGATATAAGTAAGCAAAAAGAGAAGGAGGAAATCAAAATGAGGGGAATTTGAGAGCAGTGACGTGCAAGCCATACTGGTCAAATGATTTGGGATATGTCAAGCGCCACTACCGAAGTCTCCCGTTGTTCCTAAGAGCGAAAACCATAAATCGGTTAGATAGGGAAGTATATCACCAGTAGACTTCAGGCAACGAGAGCCGTACTGGCGACTGAGTGAGTTTCCAAATGATCTAAGAAGTGAGTTGAGAAGGGTTTCAAAGATTTTAGATAGAATACAAGTGAGAGCTACAGGGCGATAGTTAGAAGGATCAGAGCGGCTTCCTTTTTCGGAATAGGTTGACATGTGAGAGCTTCCAACATTGAGGGAGGGAAAGTGCTAGTATTGAGACATAGAGAATATAGTTGAGAGGGGGCGAAGAGATTAGCCTTTCAGTTGGAGAATGCAACAGAATGATCAGATTGAATAAGAGGAGAAAGGGAGATTTACAGTAGTTGCTAGAGATGAAGATTTGTCGTAGGAGAACCAAGGGGAGGCTAATACTTTCCTTGATGAGTTTCAGCTTGCTCTCTCGTCTAAGAATATCCTGCAACGATTTCTAGCTGAATGAAAATTAGCGAGAGTGATAGGAGAACGAGAATTTTTCCACACTCGATAGGCACTGTCTCTAGCCCTGAATGGCCAGAGAATAAGTAACGATCAAATCATGGATTATGAGGAAAGAAAGAAAGATTTAGTTTTTAGAAGGAATGAATGAGGAAAGAAAAAAATTTAGCTGAAGAAGAATGAGAACCTTCTCATCCCATCAACGATTACAGCCCTCCTTATCTTTAAATCTTTATACATCCACTATTATTCCTTATTGAGGTAGCCAATTTGCTATCATCTGATCAAACTTTGGAAACCTTACATTTAAGTCTTGGTCTAAATCATTCATATATGAGGAACGGCCACTTGACCTAAGAAATCGTTACGACCACAAACATGTCTCCTCATTTCCATTAAAAAATACTCTTCATTTTCATTTATTAACTATTATTATTATTATTATTATTATTATTATTATTATTATTATTTATTATTATTATTATTGTATAGAACTACAGATTAAAGGTATACATTTAAGGAATATTCCTGTATTTGGTGCATGAATTGAATTTCGGGAAGGAACCCCCTGACCCTCCTGTCTACAGTTTTATATATATATATATAGGAGGTATATATATGTTATATATATATATATATATATATATATATATATATATATATATATATATATATATATATAGGGGTGTATCGTTAATATTACGAAAAATTCAGTATGATATTCCTTGCATAAATTATAAGATAATATGTGTCAATAAACATTTAACCGAAAACGCCTCGTTTCCAAGATACACAAGGTGATGAAACTTATGGGGGACATATCTGATATATTCCATTGTCCGTCCTGTACCACATCTCAACCTTTAATAAGCACAAATATACTGTAGGAAAGGTTATGAGCCTGTTATTTACTAGTTCCGTATCTCGCCTCATTTATACATACTAGTCCGTGTCATGTCAAGTTCTGTGTTCAAGTGTTGCCCATATTTTCAAAATGAATTACACAAATAGTGATATGTGCGATATGCATTTTGTTTACTGTCGTACGAACGGTAATTCATTAACAGCCATGCGTCTCTATGAAGAAATGTACCTTAACGAGTCATCCCGCATCATACTATGTTTGCACGCGTCTCCATCAACGTTTTAGAGAAGCATGAAGTTTTAAAAAATATTACTTTAATGGAAACTGGAGACCTCGCACAGTATCAACTCCAGATGCCAAGAACAGGTTCTCCAAGAACTTGAGACAGTCCTACAACAAGTACTAAAAAGGATTGCTGCAACACTACATGTAAGTTGTTATTCAACAGTTTTCAGGGCATTGAAAAATCAACTCTGTACCTTTATCACATCCAACGAGTGCAGGAATCTTGTACCAACAGATTTTTCCTGCAAAGTAGCTTTGTGTCGATTGATGCACAGAAAATTGCAGACAATTTTCACCATTTAGCAGAAATATTGTTCCCCAACCGATGAGGCAAATTTTCCAGAGACGCTATATCGAACTTCGACAACAATCACATATGGGCCGGATGAGAACCCACATGCAATAGTTGAAAGCTGCCATCACCACCAGTTTTCATTGGAATGTATGGATCGAAATTGTTGGCGACCATTTGATAGGTACATTCTTTTTACCAGCGAGGCTTACGGGAGACGTTTATCGCCAATTTCTTGATCATGACTTGCCTACACTACTGGAAGACCATTACAATTAAGATCGAAAATGTATTTCATGCACGACGGCGCTCCAGCTCATTTCAATTTAGTTGCTCGTAACTATTTGAACACTGTATATCCACGCCGTGGGATAGGTCGAGGAGGTACAGAACCTTGCCCTCCGCAGTCTCCAGACCTAAATGCATTGGATTTCTTCTTGTGGGGTCACCTGAAACATTTGATTTATACAGCAACAGTTGAAAGTCCCGAAGAATTAAGGGCTCGCATAATCGCATCTTTTGATACAATTCGGCACACACACGGTATATTTGAACGTGTCCGCCAATCAATGCGTGGCATAGAGGCTTGTGTTGCCGCTGGGGGTGCCTAATTTTCAACATTTGTTATAACCTTAGTGCACCATTGCTTCGTACTATTTCTGTTGTATATTTTCTTCTGTGCAATAATGTATGTATTCTTATAATTGGATAAATTGAATGAATTTGTTAATTACCTTTTCAAATTTAGTTTACTGTTTATTGTAATTTAATTTAAACAGGTTTCATCAAATCTTGTATCTTGAAAGAGGCGTTTTCGTGAAATGTTTATTGAACAGTGCAAATTTTATATTCACAAAAGGAATATCATGCTGAATTTTTTCATGTAATATTTTCGATACAACTTCTTTATATATATATATATATATATATATATATATATATATATATCAATATACATACTAAATAAGTATATATATATATAAATATATATATATTTGTTATATTATATATATATATATATATATATATATATATATATATATATATATATATATATATATATATATATATATATATATATAGAGAGAGAGAGAGAGAGAGAGAGAGAGAGAGAGAGAGAGAGAGAGAGAGAGAGAGAGAGAGAGAGAGAGAGAGAGAGAGAGAGAGAGAGAGAAATTTTAAAAAGGTTTTTTTCAATTAATCGTCATCGTCATCGTCATCGTCATCGGCAAAATTTGCTCTAATCGTCATCGTCATCGTCATCGACAAAAATTTCATAATCGTCCCATCACTAATATATATATATATATATATATATATATATATATATATATATATATATATAGGTATATATATATATATATATATATATATATATATATCGTGTATATATATATATATATATATATATATATATATATATATATATATATATATATATATATATTTATATATATATATATATATATATATATATATATTATATATAAATATATATATACATATATATATATATATATATATATATATATATATATATTTATTATATATATATATATATATATATATATATATATATATATATATATATATATATATATATATATATATATATATATATATATATATATATATATATATATATATATTGCTGTACCACTCAGACTTTGATGTTCCTTAAACACAAGTCTTCTATCTCTTGCCATTCACAGTAGCTTACCCTTCATACCCTTTAGCAATATCTTATATCAGACTACCTATGTATGTCACTTATGTTTCTTTTCTGCTTTCAATAATTCTAGTAAGGCACATTTTTGTTTTACTCTTGCAAAATGATTTTACAAACAGCAGCAGTTTTGATCTTTTGTTTTTTATTTCTGTTAATGCTAAATGTTTTGAGTGTCCACTCTTTGTTACCCTTTCAGTCTATGAAACCTTCAATTGATCTCCAGAATGACATTTTAGCTGTTGTTTGCTTTCTCTTATTTGTTTGTTTTCATACCTCATATTGATTAAGTCTCTAATGTTGAGGATGATTTTATCATTAATATCTTTCACTTTTGTAGTATTTATAAAGCCAGAATACATTATAAGAGCTTAATCAGGAATAATCTCAGTATAATTGTGCCTTGATTATGAAGTTTGTAAACTACCTATCAGAATGGGTTTTGATAAGATTGCCAAGATTCTTTGGCAAATACTCAAGTTGGGAGTGTAAAAGGTCAAGAAGAGTCAATGTTACATCTAAGTTGTTTTCTGAAGCTCTGCAGCATTGTCTCAACTATGACTTGAG
The DNA here is from genome assembly GCA_015478945.1 of Trachelipus rathkii. Lineage (NCBI taxonomy): Eukaryota > Metazoa > Arthropoda > Malacostraca > Isopoda > Trachelipodidae > Trachelipus > Trachelipus rathkii. Next base: position 15,552 of record JABUQX010042085.1, read on the forward strand.
AATTGGAATCTTATTAATTCCCCAAGCAGTTCTAGATATCGAAACACTTCTTCATTCAAATTATAATTCTCATTTCTGTTTATAGTTATATCAAATGTAGATCTTTTATGAGCATGAATTTCAAGATCAACAAATATTCTTGCTTTATATTTCTTATTGGTGATGTTTTCTAGCTACTTTGAATGTTACTTGAAACAAAGTTCATCTGATGACAAAGCTTTGACAAACTTTTATTAAACTAACAGGTGCAAAAGGGTGGAAGTAGCATTTTGTGGGTTCATTCAGGGGCTCATGCAAAATGTTTTTTGAACCCATGAGCATAATTTTTCTAGCCTCATTTTCTACTTTCTATCGTTTGTCTTCAGCTTTGTTTATCTTTTTTTTAAAAAAAAGAAGGAGAAATATGCTATTTTGAGGTATCTTCTCAGCAGACCTAGAAGCACATGCAAGATTTTAAAATCTTCACACACCTACCAATTTTACTAGACATTATTGGACAGTTTGTTCCCATTTTCAAACGTCTCCTCTAGTTGGACTGAATGAGCTACTGAAATTGAAGCATATATACTTCTTTGTTTTTGTTTTTTTATAGATTTCGTTTTAAAATTTTGGTGGTGTTAATAAGGTCCCCCTCCCCATTAAGAAACACTGTACTTTATTTCAAAATAGCGTATCAGGTCTAAAATTTTATGGCAAATACTATTGATTCACCTTGATACCAAGATACCAAGGAAATTGTTCCTGATGACAAATGATTTTTTTATTTCAGTCTAGATCCAAGAAATTTTGCTGCTTCTTTAGATAGGTTCAAACCCCTCACTAGATCATTGGCCTTTCCTATGTGAACAATTACAAGATATATTCAGGCTCATCAGGATTGTTGGCATCACTATCTTCTGTCAAGCCCATAAAAATTGCAGTAAATTTCTCCCGAACATTTGGAGGAAGAGAAACTGGGAAGTCATCTTTATACTTGAATAAATCATCTTATTTTTATTTTTTTGCACCATTGAGCACTGCAGTTCTATCATTGGTTAACTTCACATTTGGATGCTCCACATCATTGGTAATCCAAATGGCATTGTATTTTTCTTGTCTTTTTTCCAACCAAATTCTTTCAACTCGAGTGTGACATCCTTTGTGTGGAACCCCAAGGATTTTCTTGGTCATTGAGATGAGCATCAAATTAAGCTAAAAAAAATAAATAAATTAATAATGAAACCTATATAATCTGTTGCATCTTGCTTCTGTTTGATGACAACATACCTATCATATATTTCGCAACTACACAATATTGAGATTGTCCACACACACGTCTATGAGTACTCATTACACACAAACAAAATTAGAGTGCAACCATCACTACTACTACTGAAAACTGAAATATCAGTTGCTTGTCAGCCTAAATTCTTGTTTGTGCTCCAGGGTTGTTTATTCAAATTAAAAAACTTAATATTCTCCATTATTTGCTTATATTGCTCTATTTTTTTAATTTTTTATTATATCAAATTTTTTTATATTTTATTTCCATATATTAATATATGTATGTGATTTAGAAAACTAATTGGGTTGAAAATCAGTGCTAAAAGCCGATTAGAAAACATTTTTATAAACTTACAAATATTAAAGTTATTGCGGAGTAGTATCATTCATCTAAAGTGTTGTTAGTCTAATTTATCTAATTTGTCTTTGTTTTTCTTTTGTAAAATTCTTTAATATATATTTTCTTTACTTACAGCAGTTTAAGTTTACTATAACCTTGAAAATTTCTGGGAAACTAACACCCCCTTCCACTCAAAAGGAAAAAAAAAATTTGACTTACTCTTTATAATGCTATTAAAATTTAATTAGCAGGCTAGATATTCTAACTTGATAGATACTAACCTGATTTAGGTGATAGGATTCAAAATCCTCATTTTCTGTGTTTTTCATTTGAATATACCGGTATATATATGCAAACTTTCTTTACAAATTGGAAGTTAATGAATAGGATTTTCTTAAAATATTTAATTCTAACACTATTCTGTATTTACAGTTAACGTTAATTATAAATCAGAGTTTTCTCTTCAGTCTGTTATGTTATTCAGTAACCTATTTCAGGTCACTGGTTATATCTATGTTCTTGGGTTTTTCTATTTCATTGACTTAATTCTGACAAGAGGCGAAGTAACCAAATTTATTGGTTATACATTTTCTAAATAGATTAAAAATGCATCCGACTTCTTTTCGTAATATTTAGCACTTTGCAACTATAAAACAAAGATTGTAAACTAAAAGAACTAAAAATAGTTAACATAACGTCATAAGATGCAAACTCATTTAACATAACATCATAAGATGAAAACTCCATTATTACCATTACAATAACTTTATGGATTAAGGACATAATTTATAATAATTGAACTATTTTTAGTTTTGATTAATAACAAATTTTTAAAAAATTTATGTTCTTGCTTCTATTTAAGAAATTAAAGTGAGCTGAACGTATGAGATTTCAATACAAGTGAATCTCTTAATAAAGGAAAAATTATAATAAATTTAAAACTTCTAAGATAGTTTGTGCTTTGAAGAAGCAATCTCTGTGTTAGTTTTCTTTGCAAAAAATCTTAGGTATAATTTAATGAAAACTAAAACCTCTTTTATTTTAAGCAAAAAATAGAGTCAATCATTATGTTATACTTTTACTGACATCTTTCCCAACTAGAGTAATACCAATAATTCTTCTAAGTCAGTTGCAGCTTTGATTTTTAACTATATTTGAGTTAATATCTTTTTCCTATTAGATCTTAATGGCATTTTTGATTATTTAAAGATATTTATCTCAACAGAAGCCAAATCTTGTGTTTTTATGTATGACTTAAATTATTTTATGTTTATAATTTGCAGCTTATAATTTCCTAATGTTTTAGTATTGTCACTATCTGTAACTTGTAATTTATTTTGCAGCGTCATCGGCTACTATTATCATGTGTGGCTGCTGTTTTCTTAATGGGTAGTTCACTTCTTCCATTTGGTATATATGTCTCAAAAGGTATTTGGAGCATCATCTCAAAATCAACTGTAGTAGTTGACCTTTCAGCTCCGTGTATATTCACATTTTATATAGAGGTAAGAATCCTTGCTATGAAAGTCAAAATAGTTGCTTTTAGTTATTACAGAAGTGAAATTTAATAAAATTTCTGTGGATGCTCGAATTCGCATACATATATATATATATATTATATATATATATATATATATATATATATATATATATATATATATATATATATATATATATATATATATATATATAATATATAAAAATATATATATATATATATATATATATATATATATATATATATATATATATATATACCCAGTATGGTGGGGCATCTCTGTGGGGGTGAAAGAATTTCCATACTGTATGTTCTGTGTGTTGTATGAGGGGACTAAAGGGACAGTGGGAGGAAGTAGCGCTCTTGAACGATTCCATTGGGCATTTGGGGTGCAGGGTACATCCCATGACACTAGTGTCCAATGGTTCGCCCCCTTTTGCGTTCATATCCACAATCTTCTTCCACGCGAGTAGACTCCGTTTTTAACATACAGACCATAAAACGCTATTACAATTACAGAAAATACTTTTTTTTTTCATATATCCTTGTGTGTGTGAGGGGGGGGGGAGAATTCCCACAGTGTTACGTTCTTCGTGTCATAGGAGGCGACTAAAGGGACTGGTAGTTGGGTTGACAACCTGGTACCACTTCTTTTCATGCCAGGAATGCTAATGCATGCCTCTGACCTGGTCCAGATGTCCGTAAGCTATCCTGTATCTTTCAACTAAATTGTATGAATCGTACAGGGAATGTTAGAAGATAAATGGGGAGAAGAGCAGAGAGGTGATGGATGTATTTAGAAAGGGTAAGTTTGATTTGCTTGCTGTGACTGAAACAAATAAAAAGTTATGGTGAAAATGAGAGGTGTGGAGTGAAATGTGTGTGTGCTGGAGTCTAGAGGGGAAGAGAATGAGTTGCGATTCTGATGAGTAATTTGTGGTACAGAGCTATGGTGAATTTTATTTGTGTAAATACTGGATTTCTAATGGTTAAGTTTGAGTTTGAAAGGTATATGTGGTTGTGACGTAGGTCCATTTGAGGGTGATGTTGAGGAGAGAGTGAATTTCTGGGATAATCTGAATGATGTTTATGATGTGGCTAGTAGGGGCTTCAGATTAATCATTTTGGGAGACTTAAATGGTCGGATAGGTGGTCGAAAAAGTGATGATATGCCAGGTGCCTTTGGGGTTACCTTGACGTGTTTGCACAGGAAACCTTTTCCTGTTTTTTTCCCTTTTATATATACGGTATATATATATATATATATATATATATATATATATATATATATATATATATATATATATATATATATATATATATATATATATATATATATATATACATAAATATTATATATATATATATATATATATATATATATATATATATATATATATATATATATATATATTTATATATATATATATATATATATATATATATATATATATATATATATATATATATATATATATATATGTAAACTATTAATCGTAGACCATAGAGTAAATCTTTTAAAAGTATATATTTTAAGTTTTATCAAAATAAATTCAGCTCTAAATGGAAAAATTATGCGTAGGATTTAAATTCTCTTCCTGCAGTACGAATTTCCTAACATAATTGTACATATAATACAAATTCTTGTATGAAAATACGAAGTGGGATAGGTTCAAGATAACTCCTCAGTTAATATTAACTGGTACTTATGAAATTGATATATATTATTAAAATATTTTCTCCATAAAAATATGTTTTATATGTTTTTGGGGTTGTTAATTAGTTCCATGTGTGACGTTAGTTGAAGCAGTGATTTTACATTGGTAGTTTCCCTTTTGTTTTTGTTTTTTTCAGGTATTATTGTTGGTATACACTATCATACCTTTGCCTCTTTATTTAGCTATCACCTTATGCACCCTGTATACTGTAGTTTTTGAAGTACTTACTATTGTTCTCCTGAAAGACTTTCAAGGTTTGACCATCGTCTTAAGGATCTTTCTTCATTTGGGGATTCATATGATTGGCTCCCACATTATGATTATGAATGAGGTAAGAAAATTTTCAGAAATTCATTAAAGTTAAGAGAAATCGAAAAATTTGAGCTATGCTATTACTCTGAAAAACATATAAAATTTAATTACTGAAAGACTCGATCCATATGAACTGGTTAAAAAAAAAAAAATTGTCACTGGCCCACTTTAAAGCAATTTATATTTTGCATGCTGTAGAGTTAACCTTTATATATTGACAGTTCAGAAACTATGATTTTTTGTTTATTTCACCCAAGTTTAAACAGGGTGGTAATTTTTGTACCATTGGGTATGCCATTTTTTGACATTTATATTGGTTAAATTTAATTTCATTATCTCGACTCTGGTAACTCTTAGGACAAATTTTCAAGTAATTTGATGTTATACACATTGCAAGGTACAATTTTGGGTGTTTAAACTTTGCTTCTAAAAATATTCCTTCAACATAAATGTTAAAATTTTGTATAAAAATAGCTAAAAATTTCATTTTTGGGGTGAATTTAAAGTTTGAAATTTTGTTACAAGTTGCACCTATAACAATATAGCAATAGTTTAATTTTTTTTTTTTTTTAAATTAACTTTGAAAAATGACTTTTTGAAAAAATTGCCCAAAATTTTTTGATTGGTATTTGGTGGGCAAATACATAAATACACATTTAAAGTACCATATCATAAGTAACTATGTAAAGGATTGAGTTTGAAACTAAACTGGTTTAAAAGATAGTCTTTTAGATATCATAAAAAAAGTCATATATATATATTATTATATATATATATATATGTATATTATGTTGTGAAATATATATATATATATATATATATATATATATATATATATATATATATATATATATATATATATATATATATATATATATTATATATATATATATATATATATATATATATGTATATATATTATTATATATATATATATATATATTATATATATATATATATATATATATATATATATATATATATATATATATATATTCCTGTGGAATAATTACATGTCTTAATACATATTTTTATGGGTAATTATAGTATTACCTATGCTTTATAATGTAAACAATGAGCTCATAGTTACATAGCACCACTGAAAACTGTGCTAACAAAAGTTAGTCCCTCTGGTAAGGTTTCATTGATAATTTCATTAATTTTCATCAGATCTATGTGAAATAAAAGGGAAAAATTGCATTAATAGTAGGGTGCAAAAACTTCGATTTTGAACACATTGTTTTCTTAGTGATGCATAATTTCATTCTTTTCCTGTGCAAGTTTCTGAACCCCCAGACTTAAACGCTATGCTCAATCTTCCATGTACTTTACTGGTAAAGTCTGGTACACACTTACTTTATCTATTTTTTGAACTAACTTTGACTTGAACACTTTCAAACTCTGCGTATTGGGACATGTTGGCCTTTGAACTGGATCTGGGTTGGGAATTATATATATATATATATATTATATAATTATATATATATAGTATATATATATATATATATATATTATTATATATATATATATATATATATATATATATATTAAGTTCGCATTATTAGTCTATATTTATTTATATATAGATATACATATGTATATATATATATATATATATATATATATTATTATATTATATATATATATATATATATATATATATTATTATATATATATATATATATATATATATATATATATATATATATATATATATATATATATATATATATATATATATATATATATATATAAGAATTATATATATTCTACATATATATATATATATATATAGTTTCACAGAGAGGTGTGTTCAAGTAAATTTTTAGGTTTACCCCTCGTCTTAACAAGATCAAAATGAGAAAAATATTAGTTATTTTTTTTTGCAGTTTTTTTTAAAAGTTGGAAAATGAAATGAAAATATTTAACTGGGTTCAACTTGTGCAACTTATAATCTAAATAAAAAAAAAATCAAACTTATCCCTAAATTCATATAACAAATTTGAAAAAGTTTTGATAAATCATATTTTAATACAAATAAACGTGGAAAGTCAACCCACATCTGCTTAATCTGCTTAATGAAATGACCAAGGAATTCTAGAATATGGAGAGCCATTAACTTTAATTCATCGGGAAAATTTGTTATAATTTATTAACAGATAATTTTACCTTATTTATATAAATTTTGATATTTATATGCTGTATATAATTGGTATCGTTTTTTGTATTGTTTATAATTTTAATTTTTTTTTTTTTTTTTTGAGAAGTTTAATAGTAATATTGTAATGTAGCTTTATACCAGATTTTGATTCAAATCTGCTGATAAATCTTTCCATTATTGACAATTAGTTTGCAGGGTCGATTAATCATTTTTGCTAGTATATATATATATATATATATATATATATATATATATATATATATATATATATATATATATATATATATATATATATATATATATATATATATATATATATATTTATATTTATATATATTAGTTATATTTATGTAAAAATATTGACATATATATTAGTGATGGGACGATTATGAAATTTTTGCCGATGACGATGACGATGACGATTATAGTAAATTTTGACGATGACGATGCCGATGACGATGACGATGACGATTATTTGAAAAAATATATTAAAAAAAAAAATTCTCTCTCCCTCTCTCTCTCTCTCTCTCTCTATATATATATATATATATATATATATATATATATATATATAT
>JABUQX010042086.1:0-30014 GCA_015478945.1 Trachelipus rathkii
TATAGATGTATAAGTGTCATAGTGGAAGTGTCTATGGAATAATCAATGGAGTGTAAGTGTGTGGATGTGTGTGTTGTGTGTGTGTGTGTGGTGATAGTGTCCGTAGTGTAGATGTGTCGTTGATATGTTGTGTGGTAATGTGTGTCGTAACAAGTGGAGAGATAATTGATACAATAGGGTCATGAGTTAAAGTGAATACTAAGTATAGGTAATAATATAACATATTAAAAAAGGAGATTAAAAAATAAATAAAATATTAAAAAAGGATAATATTAAATAAATAAAGAGGCAAAGTTATCAAAATTCTACTACTTTTTATTTTCCGATTAAAAAACTATTATCGAAGTTATCAATACTAACATCTATACAAAATTAAGCAAAAGTTATAAGCAGGCAACGCAGAAAGTTAAAGCATAAAGCAGAACGTAAGCAGTTAGAGAAAGTTAAAGCGTAAAGAGTAAGACAAAAGCATACTGAATCCGATTAGGTCTGTTAGGTAAAATCCATCTATTGATTACTGATTTACTGCTTTAAAGGTATGTAAATGTTAATACATATGTGAGTTAAAGCCAAAAAGTTCAAGAAAAATAATGAGTTAAAGCGTAACATGAGTAAGGCAGTAAACACAGTAAACAAAAGCATACTAATATTAGGTGTTAGGTAACATCTGTATTAATTATCTGATTTACTGCTTTAGGTATGTAAGACCAGTTGAGTTAAAGCAGTAAAGCAGTGAGTTAAAGCAGTAAAGCAGAAAGTTAAATGCAGTAAGCAGTAAACAAAACAGTACTAATACCTTAGGTGCTAGGTAAAACTGTATGATTTACTGATTTACTGCTTATAGCAGTATGACGTAATTAATAAAATGTCGAGTTAGCAGTAGAGACATATGAGTTAAAGCAGTAAAAGCAGAGAGAGTTAGAGCAGTAAAACAGTAAAAACAAAGCATACTACAGTGCCTTTGTGTAGGTACCACTCTATTGCTTTTACTGATTTATACTGCTTTAAGGGATTAGTTTATGTTTTAGATACAATATTCGTACATATGTAGTAAAAACATGATTATAATATAGACACTCTGGGATTTATTTCTTCTCACAACAATTTTATAAAAATTTTATAAAATTAAAAAAGTATATATTAAAAAGCTAAATTATATAATGTTATAATAAATATATGGTGTCTAAAATATAGGTCTGTAGTGAAAGTTAAAGTTTTAGGTTCGGGAAAATGTTTTTATAAAATGTTTAAGTAGGAAATAAAATGAATGATCATAGGTATAATTTGTAAGAAAATTCTATTGAATGTCAAGTATTGAAATAAAAAGAATGGACTTATAGTAATGCTTTGAAAGAAATTCTTTGATAATGTTGAAGTGAAATATAATGAAGATTATAGTATACTAGTATTTTTCATTCGCGAGGGGAATATTGCGCCTGCGGGCGCCGCGCGGGCGGGAACGCGGAAATATTGCGCTGCGGGCGCACGCGCGCGGGGGGGACGCGGCGGTCCGCACTGCGGTGCGAGGGATTGTCAGCTTCAAGCGGAGGGGATGCGGCGGCCCTGATGGTAGCTTATAACTAGGGGAAGCTAATTTAGGTCTGTTCTATGATTGTTGGGGTAGAAAAGATCTAGAAAAGGTTAGAAAATGGATCAAAGATGAATCAAATAATATTAGTGGTATCAAAGATGAGGCATCAAAGATGAGTCTAGATAACCTTCAAAAGTTAGGATCAATGCTTTAGAGATTTAAAATGCTTGTTTCTAAGTTGAGGCATCATAAGGTTTATATCTTTGAAGAAGACTTATCAAACTTCTTAATGATGGAAGTGTAAGTGATATTGTGGTGCGGGTTGAATGGTAAGTGTATATGGTTTATTGTAAGTGTCTATGGAGAGTGTAAGTGCTTATTAGTGAATGTGTGTATTAAGTGTCATAGTGAAGTGTGTAATAAGTGTCATAGTGTATGTGTGTAGTTGTGTGTGAATGAATATTAATATATGAATAATACTACTAATAATATATATAATGATATTATATATATGAATATATATATATATTAATATCTATATAGTATATAGATATATATATATTTATTATAATGATATGGCTATATGAGTGTAGAAAAATACTAATCAATAGTAGGCGCAAGCATACTAAGCAACTTGTAATATAGCACACACATCGATTCTCTACTTATAACATATGGGTAGAGACCCATCATTAGGGCTATTCTAGGCGTCAGGGAGGCTAGAAAGGCTTGAAAAAAGTGGCACTCAGTTAGCACTATGTGGCACTATACTCCGTGGCACTAGTGGCACTACCTTGGCACTCATTGGCAATGCACTTGATCAATTAGGCACTCATTGGCACTGCTTGGCACTCACGCTGCACTGCATAGAATTACTCATGGTAGATACTCATAGGAACAGTCCTAGATACTCTTCTTAGGTGATATTGGGAACCATCAATTAGTTGACATTCATAAATCTGAGTCCATAAATTAGAAATCTACATATAGATGCAAGAGTATGAGTCATCAAAGTTGAGCATAAAAGTGAGCTCAAGTTGTAGGGAGCAATCGTGTAGGCTAGGTCAAAGGTGTCAGCGCTAGGTGAAGGCTGGTGGAGTCTAGGTGTTCGGTGTAGGTGTAGGTAGGGTGAAGGCTGGTTGCGCTAGGGTGTAGGGTAGGTGCAGGCTAGGTGAAGGTTGGGGTAGGCTAGGTGTAGGTGTATGTCAGGTGTAGGATAGGTGAAGGCTGGGTGGAGGCTTAGTGTAGGTGTAGGCTATTGTGAAGGTGAGTGGAATCTGAGGTGGTAGGTGTGAGGCTAGGTGAAGGAGGGTGGAGGCTAGTTGCGGGTGTAGGCTAGGTGAAGGGTAGGTGTAGGCTGGGTTGTAGGCTATGTGGAAGGCGCGGTGTAGGCTATAATGGAGGGTGGGTGTAGCTATGGGTAGGCTAGGTGTGGTGAGTGTGTGTGTGTAGTGTTGTGTGTGTGTGTAGGTGTGTGTGTGTGATGTGCGCGCCGTGTGTAGGTGTGACGAATTACAAAGATAGGGCTAAGCCCTAAAAGGGTGGTCAAAAATTGGGGGCCAAAATTGACCATGGAAGACCAATAGGTTGGTCGATAAAAATAGGGTGGGTGTACACGGTTGCTGACGCAACCGTTTGCGCAACCCTTCTTCGAAGGGTTGCAAAAATTAGGAAGTGCCAATAATTAGGGTTGGCCAAAATTTAGGGTTGCAAAAAATAGGGGTTGCCAAAAAATTAGGGTTCTCAAAAAATTAGGGTTGCCAAAAAAGGTCAAGGTCAGTCAAGGTCAAGGCCCAAAAAGGTCAAGGGCAGGTAAAAATTTGGCTCAAAAAAGGTCAACGGGCAGGTAAATCACGTGGGCAAATTTGCCCACGGTGATCCAATATGGTAGCCCTACTACTGTGGTCAACTCCCTCGAGCACCTGCCGTTATAGTACCATGGTAAAGAGAAAGTGAGTCTTTGGTCTTTGGAAAGTGAGAAATTGGTCTTCTAGCCTTACACTCAACCCTATCCAAAAGAGGGACTAAACGGAGAACCGACCATATACGTGCATGTAATTGTTCCATACAAGGGAGAATAAGAACCACTTAAATAACTGGAGTAACTGTTCGGAAGAAAAAAAATTCTCTCAACCTGAGCAAAACTCCCAGATTCTTTGAGGATTCCCTTGCAACCATTGTGGTGAAGTTTCCAGGAGAATTTGTTGTTAATGTTCAGAAAAAGAATGTTTATGTTGTTCAAAGGTGAGATGTTGGAGCCGTCGAAGGAGATAGGAGAGACTGAGAGGTGTTTTAAGAGAGAGAGAGAGAGATGAGAGAGAGAGAGAGAGAGAGGAGAGAAGAGAGAGAGAGAGAGAGAGAGAGAGAGAGAGAGAAGAGAGAGAGGAGAGAGAGAGGAGAGAGAGAGAGAGAGAGAGATAGAGAGAGAGAGAGGAGAGGAGAGAGAGAGGAGAGAGAGAGAGAGAGAGAGAGAGAGAGAGAGGAGAGAGAAGAGAGAGATGTGAAGAAAAAGAAGAGAAGACGAAGATCACAGGTTGGTGCGAGCACACGAGGAAATCCATCCAGAACGGCAAGAATAGTATTGGAAAGATCAAGACGCCGACCACTTAAGTGCAAAAGGGGATGGAGATTTGAAATGAGTGAAGAATGGAGAGTGAATATCGACATAGAATTGAAAAGAATTAGAAGGTTAGACTGAGAAGATGTAATGAGAAGATAGGAATAAAGTTGAGATATCCAGAACTTGATGAACACACAGATTAACAGAGAAGAAGAAGAGGTGCTCATCAAGCGCGATTGGAATTGCTACTGAGAGAAAACTAGATATAGAGCAGCAAGAGAGTAAAAACCTAAAAAAAGGGAGTTGAGAGTAGTGAAGCACTACTAAAAACACCACCACCATGATTCTAGTATCCTAATGGCTGAAGACATGATAACATCAATGAGATATAGAAAGTATTTGTACCAGTTAACCATCGAACGTGAAAGCCATAATAGTGATTCAAAAAAGGAAATCGAATTCGGCAATCCAGGGAATGAGAGTTAAGGAGTTTTCCAAAGATTTTAGAGAGAAATTAAGGGAGAGCTTATACGTACGATAGTTGAAGAATCACCAGAGCGTGCTACGTGTTTCCGATATCGGCTGAACTCGGATGAATTACATCTCCAGTACTGATGGACAAGATTAGTTTTAAGAATAGTGAGTAAAGTGAAATGAGGACAGGATATAGGCTACAGTAGCTCTCTTCAAACACGAGGAAGGATGCTTCCGGCTATCCTTACTGACGTTCATGTAGTTCTCAGATCCGCATGCATTCGATCATCGGTGAAATCACAAGTAGAGACCGGGACACCTGATAGGGAAGGAGTAAGGAGGAGGGATGGCAGAATCGTCTTTAGGGTGGAATAGATTTAAAAAGGTTATGTCTCGATGAGATAAGCAATTCTAAGGAGTTTAGCAACCCGATTCCATCAGAGCGTAATAAGAGGAACGAAGGCAGATCATAGAGTTTTAGAGGTGTTTTTTGGCAAGAGGCCAAGAAATTTTATTAGTACGCAGAACAAGGAAGCCACTTTTTGATTAGTGAAAAGCAAGCTTAACTGTTCTAATAAAACCCTTCACGATTCAGAAGCTGAATGAAAAATTATCGAGAGTGATAGGAGAACGAGAGTTTTTCCATGCCCGATAAGCGCTGTCTCTGTCCTGAAGAACACGAGAACAGGTGCCATCGAACCATGGATTTTGAGGAGAAAAAGACTTAGTTGAAGAAGGAATGAACTTGTTCATCCCGTCAACGATCACGGGCCCTATATTTTTCAATAAAGGCCGAAACGTCTCCAGAATCAAAACATGATTCACTCCAGGAGCAGCTATCAAAGAAGCGGACCAATTCTCTCCAATTGGCCCAATTAAAGTGCCAGAAAATACGTTTAGGGCATGATGGAGCTGCTGGAGAGAAAATGTTATAATTAAGAGCTACAAGATTGTGGTCAGAGTTTCAAATAGGAGGGAAATGATGTGTTTGTAACGAGAAGGAGTAGTGATCTCACACTGACTCTCTCCAAACTTTTGTTGCCCTCGAGCTATTTCTTCACTATTTATTTTCTTTTTTCCAACATTACTTTTCTAAACATTCTAGTCGTAGAGCAGTCTCAGTGAATGGGTCTTTCAGAGTGTGCATAGGCATTACCAAGGCAATTCTTTTAGATGTGGGGGCGTTCACTGAATTTTATCTTCCTTTGTCCAAAATTTTTCTTCGTAGCTAATATGTTATCTTCAGGAGTCATCATTGCATTTAAACTTTATAATTTCATACTACTTACAGTATATTTCAACCCGAAGTCGTGCAAATTTTACTCTTCATGATACTAAACACATTTTTCTTCATGGAAAATGCAATAATCTTTCTGATTCCTTACCTTCAAGTTCTTACAGACAATGTTGAAATTGGCAACACATACTCTCTTTCTTCATATTTCTTTCATCTTGCTTCACCCGAAGGCATGAAAGATTTCCTATCTTCTTCAAAGTTTAACACTGTGCTTATGTCTTTGCCTCTATTTCTATTTAGACAATTTATGTCTAATTTCCCTCTCTCCATCCGTCGGCAACTCATTGGTGATTTACGATCTGTAATTTCTTTAAAGATTAGTCATTTTTTCTTTCTTTTGAGTTTTAAACTAAAATATCTTGTGGCTCTGATAGAATCCTTCTTGTGGTTTTCTAAATTTGTCCTTCCTAGCTAACACTCTGATTTGATAAACTTTCTATCCTGACAATAACATTTGATCTTTAAATTGCCATCTTGTGAAAGAAAGGGAATCTCTCAACTCTCTCTAAAACTATTGTCCCATTATTTTCAACTCTGCTTTCAGATTACCAGTATAGTTTACCTAAGGAGAGTTTAATTAGGTGATCTTTTTTCCTTTCTTCATGACTCTTGCCCTCTACAGTCCGATATTCCGGTGAATCATTCCATTGTTTACAAACTTTCCTCTTTTTGCATCTGTCCTTCTCCCCGTAACCTTTAATATAACTACCACAAGCCACTCTACAATAGCTGTTTTAGACATCCACCGTTATTAAACCATCAGCAATTTTTTGTGCTTTCCTATACAATTTTTTACCTTTTCAATAATGATTGTATCTCTGTTACATCATCATCTATCCATTATTATTTCGAGACTCCCACCTTCATTATTTCCATTCAATTTAAAGGATCACATTATTTATTTTACTTAGTCAACTTTTAAGAGGGTAGTCACGAAATTTTGAAAAAAAATAGAAGAAGAAAGAGTGTTCCCGACTGAACTAGTAGAGTACATGTAATAATGAGCATAGCTGTTAAGCCTAGGGTAAAAGACCTACATAGAAAAAGGATGAGACTGTAAGCAAGATAAATTGAATAATCCAGTTCTCTTCAAAGCAGGAGATATGCGAACAGAGAGTTCTGAAGAACAATGTTCTATGAGATAAGTTGGTACAACGAGATTAACGCAAGTTGACTGGCAGAAAGAGATTGAGGAGTCAGTTGGAATGGAAGAGTTAGTAAGCCGAAAGTCAATGGACGTTTGACTTTAACTCTTTCATTTCAGCTGACTCTCTTCAATTTTTAACATGTGCTTGCTTTTTGAAAGCTGTGTGATATTCCCAGCATTTAATTTCCTTTTAACGATTGGGTGAAGAATATCCTTTCAAGATTATCAGACGTTTCTTTTGAAAATTAGTCTCCTCAAATTTGACGTTTTAATGAATAACCCTAACGTTAAAAATAAACATAAAATTGCCATTTTCTGCGTTAAAAAGATATAATAAGAGATAATGATTACAATTTCGCAAAATGTTAAAATGTGTGAAGTAAATGTGAAAAAAAAACATGTTAATCCTTTTATTTTATTATAAATTGAATTGTTAATTTAATTGAGTGATTAACAAATGAAAGGATAATTTAATTTTTTTAAAATTAAATTTATTGTTCGGAAAATATGATATACTTTTATATTTATAAGAATGATGATCGAATTTTGTTCTTTTAAAGAATTGGGATATTTTGGGATCTACGAGTGCTCTTATTTTTCTTATTTTCCTAATTTCATTGTTTTTTAATTCAAATTTGTACTTTTAATTAGAAAATGTTTCTAAAAATTATTTCGAAATGAGGGAATTACAATTTGACAATCCAATGATCACTTTCGAAATTGATCAGCTCGTCAAAATAATAATAATAATAAAAAAGTTTATCCTTAAATAATAAGTTTAAATGGAGATTTTCGAGCTGGTTTAGATATTTATAATTTCACAAGAATAGTTATTGGCAGATCCAAGGTTGCCGGAAGATCCAATAGTTATGTTAGGTAGCCTGTGAAAAAGCTCCGACATTGCAACGGATCTACAGTTTTCATTTTTCTGCGATATCTGTCTACTCTAGACCGTCCATTTAGTACCGTTCAAAGATAGATGAATAATAAAAAGGTTTTGTGATATATATTAATATCTTGTAATGATATACTATTATATATATATATATATATTATATATATATAATATGATTATATACCTTATATATTATAATATATATATATTCGATATACTATATATATAATATATATATAATATTTAAAATAATAGTTAATATATTAAAACCGTCAATAATTTTAACGTTTGCATATATAAGACATATATAATAAATTAATAATATATATTATATATATATATATTATAATATATATATATATATATATATATATATATTATATATATATATATAATATATATAATATATTATATATATATATCTATATATTATATATAATATAAGTGTTATTTAAAACATACTTCTGGTGTAAAGGGACCGAGAGGCTATTTTGTTTTGTTCAATTAAGGCTGGCATTGTTCTTTCTGTCTATGGGGCTTTGTACGCAAGACTTTACGACACAATTAGGATCAATGAGAGAGAAAATTGATTGACAATTAACATTTGTAAAATATGCAACAATATAAAGCTTTATTTCTTGACATTTGAAAGAAAAAAAAAAACTTAATAAGAATTTAAATATATTAAATAATTTTTTTGTAGTTCTCCTTAAATTACAAAACTTACAAATTGCTAAAAAGATTATAACTTCTAAACTTGAGTTTCAAACGGCGTTTGTTATTATGGTGAACAAATTTTCCTCAAAAGTTGGGAAAGTGTCAAACCATTCAATTACTAATTGAACTATTTTTTTATTTCCATTTTTTTTTCATCGTTAAAGAAGCTGAAATTTGTGGAGCTTGTATTTGAGAGCTTATTAGGCGACTTCCAGATCAATATGACTTTTTAAGTAGGTCATCGAAAATTAAATGCCTGTAAAAACAGAAAATATAACCTGTTTGTAATAAATAATCCAATAAAAAGTCTTCTAATAAAGAAGTATGGAAATTTCGATCTTACTGTATTTCCTTCTACTCTCTGCGTTTGTCGTTTCTATGCATGTATGACCTTTCCGTTTTTGTTTTTGCTGCATGTACTTGTTAGTAGTTAGTTCTTTCTGTGTTTGTTTGTACTTCCTGTGTTTGTTTGTTCTTTCTGTGTTTGTTTGTACTTCCTGTGTTTGTTTGTTCTTTCTGTATATGTTTATCCTTTCAGTGTTTACTTCCTGTTTATTTGTTCTTTTTGCGTCTGATTGTCTTTTCTGTACTTGTTTGTCATTTCTGTGTTAGTACATTCTGTGCTTGTTTCTTCTTTCTTTGTACTTTTTGTGTTTGTTTGTACTTTCTGTTTTCTTTGTTCCTTCTGTGCTTACTTGTACTTATTTGCTTGTCATTTTTGTGCTTGGTTGTACTTTCTGCATTTATTTGCTCTTAGTGTGTTTCTTTATACTCTTTGTGTTTGCTTGTTCTTTCTGTTTTTTTGTCTTTTCTGTATTTGTTTGCACTTTCTGTACTTGTTTGTACTTTCTGTTTGTTTTTTTTCTGTGCTTGTTTGTTTATTCTTTCAGTGCATGTTTGTCCTTTCTGTATTAATTTGTAAATCCTGTGTTTGTTTGTCCTATCTATGTTTGTTTGTTCTTTCTTTGTTTGTACTTTCTGTGTTTGTACTTTCTGTGTTTGTTTGAATTCTGTGTTTGTTTGTTCTTTCTGTATTAACTTGTTCTTTCTGTACTTGTTTGTACTTTCTGTGTTTGTCCTTTACGTTTTGCTTGTACCTTCTGTTCTTGTTTGCACATTCTGTGTGTTTGTTTGTCCTTTCTGTGTTTGTTTGTCATTTCTACATTTGTTTGCAGTTTCTGTGTTTGTTGTGTTGTGTATTTTTTACTTTCTATGTTTGTTTGTTCTTTCTGTGTTTGCTAATATTTTCTATGGTTGTTGTTTGTCTTGTTGGTTTTTTTTTTTTTTTATGGTTGTTGTGTTAGTTTTTATATGAGGTTCTTTAGTTGAGTCTCTCTTGCTGCGGTGGGGTTTGGTGCGTTTTTTTTTTTTGGTCTATTATATTTTTTGTTTTTGTTTGTTGTTTGTGGGGTTAGTTTTTTTTTTGTGGTTTATTTGGTTGTTTGTTTTTTTTCAGGTTTTCTTCAATGTGGGTTTTTTTGTCGGAGGGTGTGGTTTTGTCGTTTTTTTTTTTTTTTTGCTGTTTTTTGGTGAGTTTTTATTTGTTTATATTTTTGGAGTCTGTTTGTATGTCATGAGAGTGATACTTCTATGGGTATGGTATACCAAGAATTATAACATTTTTTTGTATCTTGTTTTGTTTTATTATCTTTTGATTGATTTTCTGTCTTTTCGTTTGTTTCTTTTTAGGAATTTTTTTTTTTAATTTTGGTTTTATTTGTTTTTATTGAGTTTTCTTTTTTTTATTTTTTATTGTTGGTTTCGTCTGTGTGGTTCTTTTGTGTTGTTAGGGTTGGTGCTTTTGGTTTATGTTATTTGTGGTGTTGTTCTGTGGTGTGCTGTTTTTTGCTTGGATTTCTGTTTGGGGTTCGAGTTTTTTGGAGTTTTTTTGTGTTTTTTTTGTTTTTGTTTTTTGTTGGTTCTTGTGATTTTGGTTCTGTTTGATCTGTGTTTGGGTCGTGTGGTTTTGTTTTTTTGGTTTAGTTTTCTTTCGGTTTTTGTTTTTATTTTTGTTTTTTTTTTGCTTTTTTTTTTTTTTTTTTTTGTTGTTTGGATATTGTTTGTGTATGTATGTGTGTTTATTTTTTTTTTGTGTGGGATTTGTGTTTGATTTGTGTTTGTTTGGGTTTGGTTGGGAATTTCTGTTTTTGGTTTTTTGTGGTTTATTGGTATTGTTTTTTTTTTGGGGTTGTTTCTGTATGGCTTTTTTTGTATTGTTTATTAGGTTGTGTGGTTTTTTGTTTTTTTTTTTTTGTTATTTTTTTTTTTTTTTTATTTTTTTTTTTTTTTTTTATATTATTTTTTTTTTTTTTTGGGAAATATGTGGTTCTTAAATTATATTTTTTCAGATATAGGTAATATTTATTTTTTATATATAGTTTGATTTTTTTACGTTACTCTTTTGAGGACTTGCACTGCACTTTCATTTTTGTGTAGTGGAGTTTGGAGTTCTGATCCTGTGAAGAATGTAGTTTGGGAATTAATCATGATAGAAAATTTGATTGACTTTGTGTTGTACTTGATATTTTTTAAAAACTGTACTGGTATAGTATTTCGTGTGTGTTTATCTGTTTGTTTTTATTTATTATTATCGTGTAATCAATGATAAAATTTTGTCTATTTTGTACTGATGATTTTGATTATCGAGGCTTTATTCGGTTTAGTTTTCTCTTGGTGTATTAAATTTATGAGTGTGTTAGTGGATTTTGATGTGTGGGTTTTTGAAGGAAATGGTGTGAAGGGTTTGCTGGGGTAGTGATTGTATCGAGTGGAATTGTTATTGTGTGATTATGGATCGCAATTTTGGTGTATTAAATCTAGTTGTTTGCTTTTTAGTGTAGAGATTTGTGGAGTGTTAGGGTTTTTATGTTTGTAGAGTTGGATGTGAGTTGGTAGAATTAGTTGTCTGTTTGTTAGTAGATAGTGTGTGATTGGATGATTTGGAGCGTTCTTTTGTTTGTGTCTTTTTTTTTCTGAGGTGTTTTGATTGTTTTGTGATGCGGTTTTTACGGTGTGTTCTTTGGTTTATTGTGTTTGATGAGTTACAATTGCTTTTCGTTTGTTGTTATTTGATTTATTACTTAAATTTTTTTTTATGTAATATTGATTACGTGTGAGTGTCGTGGGTAATATCTTGTAGTGTGTTCAAAGAGAGTATATTGGGATTCATATATCATAGAGGTTTATTTACATTGAAAGTAGTGTTGGATTTTTTTGGATAACGGGGTGAGGCGGTAAGTGCGTTGTTTGTTTGGTTTAGTGTGTGTGAGAAGTATTTGTGGGTTGAATTTCGTTTTTTCTTTTATGGTGTGGTATATCTGTTTAATATCCTGCATTTGTGCTTATGTATTTTTTTGTGTCGCTGTGTTCTTTTTACTAGTGGGTATTTAGTATGTGTTTGTTATTGCGATAACTTAGAGGTCTGTTAAATTGTTTTATTTTTTATTTTTTGTTATTTTTGAGTAATTGATGTTTGCTTTGGGTGTTTGGGTATTGTTATAGAGAATGTAGTGTTGGGCTGATTTTTGGTTTCATAAAGAATGAGGTAGATCTACTAATGTCAATGTATTTAGAAAGTGGTGATTCGTTGGCTAGTTATTATCGTTTGAGGTTGTGGGATGTGAGTTATTTAATTCGGGTTATCGTCACTATTTTGTGTTGGGTTTTGTTATGTTTTTTTGTGTTATTTATGCTTGTTGGTTTTTTGCATTAGGAAGTTTATTTTTATTAGAGCTGGTGGTGAGGGGGGAGTGGGTTGGTTGATTTTCCTCTACATTTGTGAAATTTCCTCGGTTTTAAATGAACTGTGAAGATTGGTTTTCCAGGTTTATTTTTGGTGATATAAATTGTTTTAAGTGATTTAACGATTTATCGAATATCAGAAAGAAAAGAAAGGTTTGATGTTTAAGTAGATGTTTGTTTTAGTGTTGTATAAAGTTGTTGCATAAAATTATGTATTTTGAGTATTTGTTTTAGGGTGGTTTTTCGTGTTGCTGTGGGCTGGCTGTGGCGGATTTTTGGGGGTTAGATCGTGGATCCTCATTCGAAGTAGTTCGTCCTAGTTAATACTTTTTAATAGGCTTCTTTGTTCGTTTCATTTTTTTTTTTAGCTTTGCTTTTTCTGTGATTTTTTAGTTTATTTTTGTTTGTTGGTTGTCAATTTAGTGGTGATATATATGTAATTCGGTGTTTTTTCTGTATTGTTTTTACATGTTTATGCCTTTGTGTTTAGAGGTTTATGGTGGCATTTAGCTTTGTTATGTTCCCTCGATTTTTTGTCTGCTTTGAGTTTTTTTACGTTATTGGTTACGTTTGTGGATGTGACTTGCTTTGTGATTTACTTTGATTTGTGTTGTTCGGATATTTAGGTTAGGATATTGTTATTGTTGTTTTATAGTTTTTGATGGCGTTGTTTGGTTTTGGTTGGTTTTGGCTATTTGTATGGTTGCGCTTATCGTGCGCCTTTTAGTATAGCCGGGTTGTTTTTGTGTGGGTTTTGTTGTTTTTTATTCTTGGTTTTTCAACATCGCCAGTTTTGTCAGATGATGTGGTTTCAGTTTTAGTTGGTTGTGTTCGTGTTTGTCCCTTGTTTTTGTTGGTAGATAAGTATTGTTCAAGCATTTGTTTGATTGTTTTGATTCGTTTGTTTCGTTTTTATTTAGTTTCTTTATGTGTGTTTTTATGGTTGGTGGTGTGCTTGATGCAATTGGGGGGTGCGTCACTGAGCGCGTTCATCTTCTGGGTTTATTTTCTTTTATGTTTTCGTGTACATCTGCCTACTTTAGAGTGCGGCGTGCCGCGTCGGTTGTTTTGATAGTTTGGCTTGGGTGCATGGCTTCGTTAGTTTGCCGGAGTCGGTTTTGAATGGTTATGCTTTGTTAATTTCCAGTGTTTTTTTGAATGGAGAGGAAAAGAAACTTACAGGTTTTTTGGTATTTTGTTGTGTTGTGGTTTTTTTATTTGTTGCTTTATGTCGATGACGTGGATGGGGGGTATTGAGCGGAGATGTTATGATTTTGATGTCGGGGTTTGTGAAAGAGTTTTGTGGTTCCGGTTTGTGTGATCCTTCGAGCTTGTTTAAGGTTCGTGGGTATGTTGGTTGGGATTTTTTGTTTATTTGTTGTGTTTAGCCACATAGTATATTATTTTTTTTGTTAGTTGATTTTGTATGTAGTTTTTTTTGTGTTTTGGTGTTCGTTCTTTTAGTAGATATGATTTTTGTGTTAAAGGTGGATGTGGTGTTTGATGGTGTGTTGTAGTGGTGGGTTTGTTTGGTCTTTATTGGTATATTATTTCGATCGAGGAATGCAGATTTTTGTGGTAATTGATTTGTTTGGAATGATATACTGTTGAGTTTCTATGTATGGTTCATAGGTTTGTAAGTTAGTTTGGTTATATAGATGTGGTGGTTCTATATTTTGTGTGATTGGGATGTTGTTTTTTATGACTGGTGGTTTTGGTGTTGTTATTTGGTGTTTGTGTTATTTGCTGATTGGAGTGTTAGTGTTGTCTGGGATTATTACGACGCTGCTGCAATATCTGATGTGTCTTGAATTTGTACTGTTTTTCATCTCAACATACATGTTAGTATGGATTTTTGTTTTTTTTTTTTTTTTTAATAGTTGGTGTTCTGTGATGGCTTTGTGTAGCTTGTTTTCTGTGCATATATGGTCTTTGAGGTTTTTATTTGGTGTTTTGATTTTTGTGGATTGTGGTTGTGTTATTATGATTGTAGTGGTTTGTTGTGGGAGTTTTCTTGTTTGGGTTCTGATTGGTGGGTTCTGGTTTTTTCATGTCATGATTGCTCTGTTGTTGTTTGATTTATTCTTGAGTTATTTGTTGGGAGGATTAGTGTAGTGTTGGGGTGGGAAGTGTTGTAATGGGTGTGGTGGTGTTTCTGATTTTCGTATTGAGTTGCTTCGTGTGCGTTTTTTTTTTTTGTGTTTTTTTCTGTTGTTTTTTCTATTTATTATCTTTTCCTGATTTATTTTTTATTTATTTTACATTCATTGATACTTGTTTTTTTTTTTATTTTTTGTTTGTGATCGTCTTAGTTCTTTGGGGTTGGGGTGTAATTGTAACAGTTGGTCGATAGCGTTTTGTTTCAGTTTAGTTCTGTGATTATTTTTTTTCTTATTTTTTTTTTATTATTTGGTGGATTTTGTTCTGATTGCTTGCTGATTTGTTTGTAGGTGTTGATTTTGTTTGTGGTATTTTTTTGTGTTTTGTTTTTTTTGGGGTTGGTGGAGTGGAAGGGGGAGAGAGGTTAAGGTGTACACTCAATAATGAAAGTAGGGAGTTGATCTTTACTGTTTTTTAGATTGGGATAATTTTTGATGGTTTTTTTTGGTCACTTTTTGATCTCTTTTTGATGTACGTCTTTTGTGCGAGATGTTTTTATTTATATTTTTTTGTTTTGAAGATATGTATTTTTTTATATGTTTTTTTTTATTGAGGGATCAAAAATGTGTTTAGTTATTCATTATCTTTGATGTGATGTAATTATGATGTGCTAGTTTTTTGTCTGATTGGTGGATTTTTTATTTCTAGAGAGAGAATTATATGATGTTTTATCTATATGTTACAGTTCTATGTTTTTTCTTTAAAATTTAAGCACAGGTTTATTTTGTATTTTATTTGTTTCTATTTTTTAGTTTTTTGGATATGCAATACTAATTAACGTTACGTTTTTGTGCGGTGTGATTGTACGTGTATCAGTTAGTCTTTTAGAGTTATAATACATATGGCAAAAGTAATTCTTCTTTTATTGCATTGTACTTTTCCTATTTGAAAAAGAAATAATTAATGCTCTTAATGAAAATCTTATCAGCTTCACGGATTGACGCCTCCTTGGGCGGAAAAACACTATTTTGAAGATCTTGTATCTCGTGTTGGTTGCAAGAACGAAGTGGGGTTTAACTATATTTAATATCCATGTATTAAGAACAGAAGTTTCTGAGAATTTACTATATTGCCTTACCTTACCGAGAGCGCTGATACTTCTGGGGGAGGAAAGCGATTTGCAGTAAATAAAAAAGGAAAAGAAGAAGGAGTTGGGAGGATGATAGTAGGGAGAGGATTTAAAGTGAGTTATATGAGGATAGTATATATATATATATGGTAGGATATGTATAGTAGATAGGGGAGATATGGATATAAGTGGTGTATATAATAAAGTAAGTAGGGTATATAGTGAGGTGAATATTTTAGTATATTAGAGTATTAATATGTAATGTGGGTGGGAGGGAGGAAGATTTGACAAGAGTTATATATGAGTTGCGGTAATATTGTGAGATATGAATTAGTGATAGTGAGTAAGTAGGGTAGAGGATGAAATATAACTAAATAGTTAAGGAAATCTATATAGGCCTTAAATAAAGGTATAGTAAATATATTTATAAAAGGATAAGTCTCAGTACATATGTTTGTGAGGATGCTAGTAGAGATTCTGTAAAAATTGTTTTTGGCAGATAGCGGTGATGGTCCTAAATGCGGACGCCGATACCAAATTTGGCTTGATAGGTTATATAATGATGTGATGGATAGGAAGTTTTAGAAGTAAAAAGTGAAACCACAGGTTGCATATATGAGAGTGTAAATGGTTGATCATCTGTTACCGCCTGTTTATATAATAAGTTGCGCGATATACTAGACAAGAGTGTGTGCAGGTTACTCTTTCTCTTACTATACATATCACTAGGGTTTTTATCTTATGCTCTCTTAATCTTCTGTTTCTCTCTCTAGTAAAGCTCTCGTCTCTTTTCTGTCTGATAGCATACTCTAATGTAATGTTCTAACTCTCATACGTGCTCTCTCTCTCTCTCTCTCTCTCTCTCTCTCTTCAACTGAAACTTATAAACCTAAGTATAGGAAGACCGAACATTTGAAAAGAGATGAGTAGGAAAGGTTCTGGAGGTAGAGAATTTAATAATTAGTGAGTGGGAAGAACAAGGAGGATTTGAATGTAGGCTGAAGCATGGTGCTTTTGTTGGACCAGTGTTACACTAAAGATGTCTCTGTGGTGAAAAAGTATAGAGAGAAAGTGGAAATGTAGATATATATGGAGGGTTTTTTAATTTTTTTTACGAAGAAAGCTAAAAGAGAGAAGAATGAAGAGGGTATTTCAAGTGAATTGTAGAGAGGAGTGCTAGATTGCTTGCTTAACGCCCCAAAAAATAATGCGAATTGGGACGTAGAATTTAATGAGCTGTTTGGGAGTCAACTAAATACGCTTGTGATCTCGACCAGGAAAATCAACAATTTTTCTAGTTGCTTTTTCGCTCTCACCAGAATAGTATTTAGAATTGTGATATTAGAGTAATATTTATATATATAGGTAAGTATATAGTGATATAAGATGATAATTAGTATATATATATATAGTATAGTTATGGTGTGTAGAGGATTAGATACAAGGGTGTATTACTTGTAATGTCATGCCGTGGCTATTAAATTTTTGTTTATTTAAATATGATGGTTGATTATGTAGGGTTTATTATATTTGGTCAAAGTAGAATAGAGTGAGAGTGAGAGTGGGTTTAGGAGAGAGTTGGTATTTAGTTATGATATAATTGATATTTTTATGTAAATTGGGAAGATAGTAAAGTGGATAAGTGAACATGATATATCTGTTTCGGTTATAGACTAGATACTGCACTTAAGTGGCGTTAATGTAGTAATCGAGGTAAGGTGTCTTAGAGTTTAGTTTATGTATTGAGGTAGAGTTTGATGAGAATTATATCATTAAAAAATCGACATACTGTGTTATGTGATCATATTAATGGCTTTGGTAAATAAAACCTCATTAAGTAGTTTAAATTGTCTAGAGTGTGTATGATATAGGTATGTGAGCAGCTTATAAAGAGAACGACGGGTAGTTCTTTATGATGCTTAAGCTGTGTAGTAGGGGTAGTATTTGTAAGTAAGTTAATACTATTGTGTGTTAGTATTATTAGTTTAGGGGTACCGGATTTCTTCGGTATCTTTTCTCTGATTATGGTAAGTGGGGTGAAGAGTTAACACTATTGAAGATGATATAGAGAGTAGGATAGTAGAGAAGGATCGATGTTGATGTAACTCTTGATCGGAAATTGTCTTAATTTGTTGTCATTGTGTTTGCTTATGCTTAAGGTATAAGATTTAATGTTTGAAATCGTGGTTGTGATTGTATCTATCGAGGGAAGTTTAAATTAGAGTTATGTTCTGAAAATTAAGTGTACCATGTGTTGGTTTATGGTGTAAATTTCTGTGTTGGTGTGTGTTTTTAGTGCCAAGGTCGATGCTCAGGTAATGAAAGTTGGAGAAGTTATTTTTGAAGCATTTTGGAGTTAGGATGTTGCTCTCTAATTTTAGATTTATGAGCTCCCTGTTACCAATGTAGGGTGATGGGTCTAGGTGTATTATAGGGTAGAGGGTGTTGAATTTTTGGGAATTTATTGATGCTTGTGGTTTTTTGTGAGTTTGGTGTAATTGAAGCTATTTTCTGACTGTCTTCGTCACGTGGAATTCGTTTCTGCCGTTGGCGTCTTGTGTTCTTGTCTTTCATACACTCTTCTGTAGCTTCGTTTCTCTCTATACTTCATATGTGTGTTATGTGCTTTGTTAATACCTCGTATTCTGCTTTCATTGCGTCGTTTTCATCTTCTCATCTTTATAGTGAGAGTGGCTGAGGAATATCTAGAGAAGTTTTGTACTTATCACATGTCTGCGTTCGGTGTTTGGGGGCTGGCGGTTAGGTTGTTGCATTTTGGTATTTTAAATGTTAGAATGTAGTACTATTAAGGTGTGAAGGAGTATTACATGAAGGAATTGAAGTATCTATGTAAGGTATGTGGGTATATGGTATTGAATCTATGTAATATAGTTGATAGAATGTGGCGTTCTGGAGAGTGAATTGGGGGGAGTTATTGTAGGTAATGAAGTTGGGAGTAAGAGGTGAGCCGGAGAGTGGATAATGGCGCATTAAGCGATAATTTAACCGAAAGAAGTTTTTAGAGTTGGGTCGTTGATTCGGTTGTGTGAGTTGGTTGAATAATATAATAGATTTTTAATTTATGTGGATTTGAAAATGATATATTAGTCGATAATAATAATTGGTGTATTTTTTAAAAAATTGGATGTGTCATGCTATTTTTTTTGTTCTGTTTAAGAGTCTGTGTGGGTCACGTCAGTAGATGGTCATTGAGTGGGTGTTATTTGTCTTGTGTGTAATGGGACGACGTCTGAGCGATTATCACTTACTCTCGCTCCTGTCTGCAAAGCTCTGTGAGAGAGTAGTTTAGGTAAGTGTAGAATTTAATTAAGATAAGAAGTCTGATCTACAGTAATTTTTTGTATTGAAAATGATTATTATAAAATTATTATGTTAGTAGTTGAGTGGAAATATGATTATATTTATATCGATTATATTGTTTTGTAGCTGTGGTCGTTCATGAGACATGCATGAAATAATTAAATGATTTCTCGACGATGATTATGATAGATGTATATTATGTAAATTATCTATAATGTGAATTTATTTATCCTTATATGTAGTGTATATTTCATTATTGTTTATGCTGGAATTTTTTGTTATTGATGTGGATATATCACGTTATATGATCTATATACTATATCTCACTTGTTTTACTACATTTAATTGATTTGTTTTTAGTTATTTTTTTATTTAATTTAAGGTGAAGATAATAAATTTTTTTTTTGTTCTATTTATGTAATGTTGTGTTTTATTTCGAGTTGATACAGATTTTTTTTTTGTTGCTCTTAGAAATCTTTGTTTGTAGAATCTCAATTGCCTTTGGCAGTTCTTGACGTAGACTTATTGTATTGAAATACATAAATATTATTCATTTTTAGTTCATATATGCTCTACGATAGTAATATCTTTAATGATGTGATATGCACACTCATTTTTTGTTTTTGTGTTTTTTTTATTTTTTTTTGTAAGTGAAATTTTTTTTATTTTTTTGTTAGTTATATCTGATTATTAAGTTACCCTAGTGTTGAATTCCTGTCGAATGATATGAGGTGTTGCTATGGTGACGTTCGGAGGTCTCTTTCTCGGGTTGCGCTCCCGGTGGGGTGAAATCTTGAGCGGTCTTTTGGAGTTGTCGTCAGGTGTGTTTAGCTCCTTTTTCCGTCTTTATCTCTTCTCCTAGTTGGTATATGTGTGATAAACGTTCCCCCCTCTGTTCCCCTTCGGCTCGAGCCTCCATCCAACAATTTATATGTTTTGTTTGTGATAATTAATTGTGTGTTTTTTTTTTTAGCGATGTATGAATTTTGCTTTTATTTTATGGTGTGATGTGTTTTTTATGGCCGATGCCGTACGTTGTTACAGGAGTGTTTTTGTGTTTTTTTTATAGGTTGTTTGTAAATAATGTATTTAAGCTGTAGTAATTTGGATTTTTGGTTTTTTTGTATTTTTGTTTTTTTTGGTTTTTGTGTTGGGATTTGTCGTAGGGTTAGATTTATCGCCCTTATGCGACACTCTCTCAAAGACCAGGTTAAAGTATCGATTGGGGTTCCGCTGATTACTCATTCCGCGAGGTTGGATTAGTTCTCTCTCCCTCGGCGTCGTCTATCGGTGTGGGAGTTGTCTGTAGATGGGGATCTCTCCGACTCCTGCCATCTTGTGTTATGTCTCCTTGGCTCAGAGACAAGCTCTTTACTAAATTAATAAATAATATAGAAATATTTTCTTCAATATATTATAAAATATAGAATATATAAAAAAATAAATGGTTGAGTTAAAGGATTCCTCCACTCTCATTACGGGCAATTTTGTCGTGTTCTTAATTTCCATAAGTATATAATTTGTTTTTTATCTGTGATAGATTCCTTCTTTTGTTTATTTGTGATGCACCGTTCTCTAGCTACATACTATTTTTTTTTTTTGAAGAAGGAGTTAAGATTAGATGTTTTTATTTTTTTTATTTTTTTTTTTGGGTAGGTTTTTAAATGACCGTAGTAAGAATTGATTATATTAAATGATATTGGATATCGAAGTATTAATAGATACATTCTTTTTCTCTCCTCTCTCTCTCTCGGTCTCTCTTCTTTTCTTCTCTCTCTCTCTCTCTCTCTCTCTCTCTCTCTCTCTCTCATCTTCTCAAAAATTGCGCAATTCTGAGTATTTAATAAACACAATCTGAATCCAATGTACTATCGGTATTTATCATGTATATATAAATCGAAATATGATTTTAGAGCATAATTTAGACTCAATACAATCTATCCTTATTTATTTATATATATTAATTGAAGGAATGAAAGTTTTGATATAAATATAATATGTAAGAATATCAGGTTTGTAATATGTTCATGTGTTTATTTGAATAGGGTTGTATTTATATTTTAATGTTTTAGATATCGTACAAGGGTGGTAGAATTTAATTTTTTGATTTTATATTGATATGGATTTAGATCTGAAAGAAGATTGTTTATATAAGTTATATAATGAATATAAGTATGATAATATTATTTTAACCTAGTTTTTTTAAATTTTTTTTTGGTATATGAGTTGTTTGATTATATGGAGTGTATTATATTTTATATAATTCATAGTTTATTTATACATATGTTTTATCTGTGGAGTTCTATCTATAATAATTGTTATGTTAAATTATTTTTATCGTCGGATTATAATTAATTAAGGTTAGGATTAAATTAAATAATAAATTGTGATTATGTATTAATATTAATTTTTATGTCAGTATGCTTTGGATTATTTTTGGTATTTCGCCTAAATAGAATAAAAAAAGTAACATACTTTTTTATGTTTTTCACCTCGAAAATCATTAGAAAAAAGATAATGATATTGATTTATTTTTCTATAATTTATATTGGATGTTAATAGCTCATATGCTTTCTTTGCGTGCAATTACTAAATTATTTTAGACCATGGTTTTACTTAATTGGTTTGTTTTTTCTTTTGTCTCTTTTTTGTTTTTGGTTTTGGTAATGGTGTTACAATGTTTATAATGTGTATTATAATATATATTAAAAGTATAAATTATATATATTTATTATTTATGATAATTGAGTATATGGTATGTTTATTTTTATAGGTATAATATATATATAATAATATATATATTAATTGTGTTGATTGTTTGGACTTTGATTTTATTTGGTGTTTAAATTGTAGTGTGTTTGGGTTCTTGTTTTAGAGTGTAAGTGGTACGCTGGTGTCACGTTAGAGTGTTTTTGTGTATGCATTATTGTTCATATTATTAAATTTAACATGCGATCTTCATCAGTTCATATTCTATAGGGTGTGTTTTTATTTGGTGTTATGAGATGAATGAGATTGATATGATTAGTAAAGTGTTAGTAGTTGCAAGTGTCAGCAGAAGAATCTTCGAATTTAAAGCTTACTTTAAATGACGCGTTTCTAAACTCTTTGTTTTACATTACAAATTTGCTAGTATCAGTAGTTTATTTGTTTTATTAGATTTTGTTGTAAAACTAACTCTAGAAGTGGATTTTTCTTAGAATTTTCTTTTTTTAGTTGTATTAATGGAAGTAAATTGGGTAATAGGCTATATAGATTAATTTTATTTATTTTTTATATAAGTTTTTTTTTTTTTTGGCTTTATTTATGTTTATATTTCTCTTTTGAATGTTTATCTTGTATTATGACTCGTTGTTTAGGTGTTTTGTGAGTGTCAGTGCTTTTCTCAACGGTATAAAAATTCCACAACCGAACAATACACTAATAAACACCTCTAAGCTCCTGGATGGAGGGTTTATGTTATTTAAGTAATTATCTCTACTTACATGCATTCTCAGAGAGAATGCTGAAAGAAACTACTGGAATTTGAGCCTTTTGTTGAGGTAGTTAGGACGTCTCATTACATGATTAGAAATTATGAAAATGTTATAACTGGCAATTAACAAATGTTTGCCTATGAATATAATAAGAATCCCCTAAATTTTTCCCCTAACTTATAAAATTTATTAGTGAAAAATACCAACATAGTAATGTATTATATTAAGCATAACATATAGATGTGAAAAGAACATTAGGAAGGTGATAAGAGATAAAAAGAACCTATAAATTTAAATTAAGTTAAATTAATAATTTATATAACACATTATTTGCGATAACACCATATCTCGTTTATGTTTAAAAATCCAACTCCGCGTTTGCTTAATTGTGCAATATAATTTCTTAAGTTTTTATTATTACGCTGTATGAATTTAAATACAAAAGTAATTTGTTGGTTGTGAGTGTCTAATAACTTCTAATGGTACTATTTTGTCTCTAATGGTACTATTTTGTCTTTAATGGTAATAAATGTCATTATTTTTTTTTTGGTGGGCAGAATTAGTTTTTTTTTTTTATAGTTTGGTCTCCCTTAAATTCTAATTTCTACTTGTGGAATATTTAAGTAAATTATTCTTAATAATGTTTTTATTCTTTTCATTCTTTGTAATTAATAGATTAATAATTTAAAAGTAGAGAAGTGATTATTATGTATTTAGAAAAAAAGGTACAAATTTTTTTATTATTGTCAATAGTTCGCTCTATTTAATTTTAACCGGTTTCCTAAATTCTTGACTATAGCATATTCCATCATATTCTGTAATGGGTCAGTTTTAAACAATTTTTTATATTTTTATATGGATTAGTTTTTTTTTTCTTTACCAAATGTATCAGATTATTTATTGGGGGCCTGGCCGTGATATTTTTGCTGAGCTCAATTGTGTGATATGAATTAATGCTTTAATAGTGAGAATGAGCTGTAACTCATCAAATTTGTTGTTGTCTGTATCTGTATGACTTAAGTGTCAAGATTGGTCGACATGTTTGGTGATATATATTGGTCGTATCATTCTGTAAAATGAGAAAATATTATATATGTGTGGTAGTGTGAGTAGTTTCTTTAATCTCGGTATATCACAACTAATCAATTGTTCACACAGCGATCGTCAACATTAAAATGCGTAACCTACCTTATATTCTTACTTCTACCTATTAGTCCTAATACTTAAAGTACTTAACTTGCTAACTACCTAGCTCTGATAGAGTCCTACCGAGTAGATCGTTAACCTAATGTGTTTTCCTAATTTTATATTCTCTTTAACCTAAATCCTAGAACACATTAACTAACCTATAATACTCTTAAAACGCTTTTAAGCCATACCTCGAATATATTATACATCTTAATAGCCTCATATATATAGAGTCGATTATCCTAACGTCTTGCTTGTGTTAGCTGTACTGGATAAATTCTTTTAATGTCGTGTTGTATACTATTTGTCCTGATACCTCTGTTTATCTCCATTTGTTGCTAGTCCCTTCCATATTGTCGACTCTTTAGTAAATTTTTTTCACATAAATTTTATTATATATGATTATTATAAATATAATCGATGGGTAGCATATTTGAAAATGTAGCTATTCCCCGTGATATATTATTTGTTTTGAATAGTATTATGTTTTTATATATTTATTGATATTGTCTGTATTGAGAGATTTTTTGATCCTATTATATCAGATCGCTCTTGTCGATTGGTTGTTGTGTTTTTTTTCGTGTAGGGGTATCCGAACACTATTTGGAATTTAGGGAAAATTATATTATAATTTATATATTCGTTACTTACTAAGAATTTGACATTGCAAATACAAACTTTGGTCTTACAGTAGCTTAGCAGAAAATACGTGAATGTATAAATGTTGTTATGATTTTGTAATCTATGTCTTCTAGTTGGAGGAGAATTTTGCTTTTCTGGTTGTTTTTTTTTTTTTAGTTATTCTGTATCTTAATCTTGATATTGAATAAGATTATGTATAGAGATTTTTTTTCATTTATCAATTTTGTTTTCCTTTTTTTAAATTTCCCAACGGAAATCAATTACTTTTCTCTTTCTTTATGAATATTTAAATGTTAAACTTCTTTTGAATAGAGTGTTATTTCTCTGATTGATGACTCTTTGGGTTGTGGTGAACTAGTAAAAGTGCTTGTTTATTAAAAATTTTTGTTGTTTCTATTAGCTTTTTTACTCTACTCTCTTTTTATAACTTACTCTCTATATCTATGCTTAAATTTTAAATTTTAGTTGTTAATTTTATGTTGAGATTAAATAAATTTATTTCTATTGAAATGAATAAATTTCAGTTATAGCCCGACCGGCATCCAGATAGTCGCGGGCCGTATGTTTGAGGTGGAGCCGGACCTGAGATCCGTATAAATCCTTGTTGTGAGTGTGTGATGGGATGATGAGCTGGAGCGAGCCAGTAAATCTATTGGGGTCCTGGAGCCCGGAGTCAAATTTTTAGGCACCTGATTCGGAGGCCACGGTAATCGAGCAGGAGTACGTGAGCAGCAAACACAAATGATGAGGGACGCCGACTGGTATCTTTCTTTGGGTAAGTAAAAAAATAAAAAATTATCAAGATTTTAAGCAATATATTTGTATAATAATTATTTCATTTAATTATTTATTATAATTTTAGATATTTGTGAAATGGTATATGGAAAAAAAATAATAAATAATTATTATTATGTATACTATAGTTATGTAACTAATTAATATTATCAGATACTAGTGTACAATACTGTATCAGAATGCTTGTGTAATATAATATTATACAGAAAATAATATATATTTTATATATATAATAAAAATATAATATTAATTTAATAATATGTTTTTTTTTTATTATTATAATTATAATTTATTATAATTTTATTTTTTATTAGTTTGGTTTACCTTAAAATTAATTAGGTTTGATTATCTTATTAGTAGGGTATTATATATATATATATTGATATTGTAGGGTGAGTATATATATATTAGTTTAATTTATTAATATTATCATGTATTATATTACCTCATATTTAAATAAAAACAGTATAATCATATGATATTTTTTTATGAATATTTATCCATTTTTCTTTTATTAATTTAATAAATAAAAATATATATTGTGAAATTAATATTTTGCATACATTTGAAAAATATAATATTTTAAAAGTCATTTAAATATAAATTTGTAAAGATGGAATGGATTCTGTATTTGTTTGACCTGATGTCTACACTATGATTTTATTGATATCATTGATATTCATCAATCAGTTAAAGTTGATCATTATAGTCAACTTCAAGAGAGCGTTTAATACAGAAAAAAGTTACTCAATATTAAAAATCATATAAGTATTGTAAAAGATCTATATCGATAAACATAAGTTATAACCTTAAATCGATAAATTTAAACGATTTAACAGTATATATTACTCGTATCAAGTCATTGAAATTCAGTAATGTTTCTTCATATTTATAAATTTATATATAACTTAATATCCTATATTTATTGCATTTGCTTAAAAAAAATCCACGTCATCTAGGACACCTCAATGAACACTAATACAACTATTCTGCATATATAGAAGAAAATAAAAATAAAATATATAAATAAATAAAAAAAAATCTATCAAAAAAAATTGTATTATGTTAAGTAATCGATCATTAATATATATATACGTACAGAAAGATGCTATATAATATTAAATTTATTTATAATATATTAATATTCTAATTATTTATATTAATTTAATATTATCATTTGATAATATTATTAATATTATATTAATTTTTATTATTTTAATATTTAATATTAATATTTTAAATTTAAATAATATTTTATTTATAATATTATATAATCTAATTAATATTAATATAATACTATAGAATATCGTTAATAATTAATTTAATACTTATATAATATTGCTTATAAATTAATGGTATATCATTTTAATTATTTTAAACAGCATTGATTATAGATATAGTTCTATTAACAATTGAACATTTTTAAGTGATGTTTTTATTATTGATTTTGAACTGATAAAACAAATACTAGATATAGTAACAAAAGGGATTAACAATTTTAGTTTTTAGATAAAAGAATGTAATATTGTAAAAATATTAATCAATAAAATATTAATATTTTTAAATTATAATTAATTTAATTATTAATAATTTTAATATTTATTTTAATATTATTAAATTATATTATATTATTAATATAAATATTAAATAAATATATTTAATTATATTTTATTTTATTTATATTATAAATTATTAATATATTATATAATATTGATTGTGTTGTTGATAATTTTATTTTATTATATCCCTAATACATTACTTAATAGAGAAAATATATACAAAAAAATTTATATAAGCAAAATTCCATTAACGTTTCAGTATTTTTTTTACCTTTCTTTATAATGCAGCAGATGTCAATTTTTTTCGAGATATTCTCACACGGTAAATTTGGATGCGGAAATAAGATATTGGTTTTGTAATGATATGGTTGGGTTTGGAATTTTTTATATACATCTACGACAGTGATATGGACAGGATGCGGAAGAGTGTATTAATAAATGGTTTGAGATATTATTTTTATTTTAATATTATGTTAGCTATTAAATATGATAAATATGAAGTTATATATATTTATATTTTGATTTAATGAATATAAGTTAATAAATTATATTGATATATTAATAGTAAATAAATTTTTATTTATATAATTATTAGTTAATTATACCTCCATAATTTATTGTGAAATTGAGAAAAGTTTATGTTATTTTTATTATAATATGATAAAGATTAAAATATGTATATGTTAGTGAAAATATTTATTAAAAATTAAATAAATATATTTATAAAATAGTAATATATGTACGCACAGCATTTTAGGCAATTATGTATAGGTATTCGGATTTTTAAGCGCGTAAAGCTCAGTTTATGATGAAATATCTTTATGCCTATATAGTCATAGGTTTATGTTAAGTATAGTGACTTTTCTTTAATTTTTTATCTTTTTCATACTGGCATATATTTTATTTAACTATTTCTATAATTTCTTATATATAAATATATTATCTTATTCTAATATTGTACTTATTATCCTAGACCATTGAGAAAATATATATTAATAATTATTTAATAATAAATTAATTTTAAATAAAAAAATAATAATATTTTTCTGATTTCAAATTAAGAAAAATAGATATATATTTTCGTAATATTTAAACTCTTAAAAAAATGATGATTAGTAGTATAATATATTAAGATTAAGTTAATATATATATTTTATTATTATATTTATTTTTTTATTAAATTATTCTTATTTCTTTATTTATTTATATTATATATTTATTTTATATTATATTATATTATCTAATTTTATATATATTATTATTCTTTTATTTAATGTATATAATTTTTATTATATTAATAATTTAATGTATCTATTTATAATTTTATTATTATATTATTTTATTATATATATTTTTTAATATATTATTAGTTTATACAGTTTTTTTAGGTTTTATTATAGGTAGTATAGTTGAGGCTTAGATGGTTAAGGATGATATTTTTTAGTAGTGCTGGTAGTTAGGGAGGTATACTAGGTGTAAGTTACAGTTAGTCTATTGGTGAGGTATAGTCTGTATTATTGGGTATTTATGAATAGGTAAATTAGATTACAGTTTTTCATGTTGGTAATGAAATCTGTGAATTTATAGTGTTATTTATCAATGTACATGTGTGATATTATTATTTTACTATTTTATTTTTAAAGACTATTTTACAGTTTTTTGTTGGGTAATAAATTGTTGAAAGGTTTAAGTTAGTCGTATTTTATTTATTTTATATATATGTATAAATTAAAATTATTAAATTTTTCTATTTTATGTATATATTGTATATATATTATGTAGAGTGTTAAGTATATTAATCATTAATTTATTATTTATATTATTATATTATAATTATTATATTTAATTTATTATTTATATTATTTATATTATGTATTATCAACTATTAATTATATATATTTTATATATATTATTTTAATCATTATCTATATAGATATTTTATATATTATATAATATTATGATTATTATCTATATTTTATTTATTTATTATTACTATATTATTTTATATATTTTAATAATATATTTGTATATATGATTATATAATATAATATATATTATAATATATTTATTATAATATAGTTTGTATAGTATGATATTTTATTAGCAGGAAGTAATATTCTTTAACTATGTTATTTATATATATTTTATATATATATATTATGATATATTATATATATAATTATATTATATATTATGTTATATTATTATATTTATATTAGAATTTTATTATTAATATTTAAATTATTTATATATATAAATATATATATATAATTATTTATATTATATTATTATATATATATTTTATCTAATATAATTATTTAATATTATATATTATTATATATCTTTATATATTATTATCTATATTATATTTATATATATATTTACAGATAATATAAACACCATCATCTCAATCGTGCATGATCCTAATTCAATGGAGTAAGTGTACTATAAGCGTCCTAAGCAGACTCCTAGAGCCCAAGCACCAAAGGAGAGAAAGCTCTCACATTCTTCCTACCCGATCTTCTAGTTTAGTCCGATACCTGGACTTCTCGTGCTTTTGTTTTTATGCTCTTGTATTTGCCCTCTTATAATCACAGCTATCGTGGCGGCTTTTATTTTATATAATACTATAAAATACTAATAAGTACATTAAAAAATATATATTTATATTTATTATAATATTTATAATACATAATATTTATTATATTTTTATTATATATTTATATATTATATATATTATTTTAATATTATTCATAATATTCATATTTATATATATATTCTTATATTATTATTATTTTTGTAAGTATATATATTATTTTTAGGGTATATGTTAATTTTTATAATATATATTTAAATTCTTATTCATTACATTTTATAAATATCTATCAGTGCGTATGAATTATTAATTATTATTTAAATTGTTTTTAGTTTTTGTTGTCCCTAAATCTATACTATTGATTTAGCTACTGTATTGAGAGTTGCACGCTCCGTACGTCTTGTTTTCAATTTAATTATTATGCAGAAGTTTTCAGTTGTTTAATTGTGTTATGTAAAGTGTTATATAACTTATTTTATATCCAACTGCACAGCTTTACACGTAGAGTAGGGATCTTTAAATATTAACATTCAGCTCCTTTATTATTATTAAATGCCATGTCTATTGGCTGTACTTGATAGTACTAATAATCATGTGATGTTATGTGATTTTATTTGGTATCAGGTCTTATTGTTGTTGATTTTTCTTATTTTGCTATCACACATTCTATTTCTTCTAGGCTTCCGGATTTATTAGTTAATTGAATTTATTATTTTTATTCTATCTTAAAATTTCATTATATAATTATAAAAATTTTATTTGAATTAATCAATACTAGTATATGTTTATTTGGAGTTTATTATGCGAGTTTTTTATTCCATATCATATGTCTACTATGTTTAATCA
>JABUQX010042087.1:0-7500 GCA_015478945.1 Trachelipus rathkii
GTTGACTTCGTTCAGTTTCAGGTTTAACGTTTAATTTTAATGCGATAAATATACATATTCGCTCTTGGGCAAATATATATATATATAGCATAGCCAACAGCAATAATATATATATAATAACCAGCAGATTTTTTCGGAAATTTATCACTTCAACATATAGTAATAAATTATGCAAATATATGCTGCATATAATATATATATGCTGCATATATATATATAATAGTAACCTGCTATATATATATATATAATATATATATATATATTGATAAATAACTATTTCATGATCCCTAATTGCATTACCACTGCCAGAGGTTATGACAAGCACAAGACTTATTGACCTCTCAAAGAATTATTATTATTATTATTATTATTATTATTATTATTATTATTATTATTATAATCATCTCCCATAATTTTAACAAGAACGTTTTGAGAGTTTTATATATAATTTATCAAATCTTTTTCTGTGTGAAAGAGAGTGAGCACATTTTTAAATATAATGTAAATAGTTATTCATTTTATTAGTATTTATTATATTATTGTTATTATTATTATTATTATTATTATTATAGTAAGCTTGAATGGTACTTTTAAAATTACCATTTTGTGCTGTATGTGCGAGTGTATATCCAGGTTGATGATTATAGTTTTTTAAAAATAAGCAAGGGATTGATAGTTTTTTTTAGTTTATATATATATATATATATATGCTGATATATCATATAACTATATATATATATACTATATATATTATATATATATATATATATACTTAATAATATATAACGCTTATATATGCTAACTATAGTAACTTAACCCTTATCGCCTCTTGCCACTCTTACTCTTCGCCACTGCGCCGCGCGCACCACT
Organism: Trachelipus rathkii; assembly: GCA_015478945.1. Classification (NCBI taxonomy): domain Eukaryota; kingdom Metazoa; phylum Arthropoda; class Malacostraca; order Isopoda; family Trachelipodidae; genus Trachelipus; species Trachelipus rathkii. Next base: position 871 of record JABUQX010042087.1, read on the forward strand.
ACTCTGCTGCTGTATAACCTTGTATCTATCTGTATATATCACACTTATATATACTCTATTTATGCCCACCTCTGCTATATATATATTTCTTTAAGAAGGAGTGGAATAGTTTTTGCAATATTTTCCCTCTTTTCTGGGACTTGAACAAATGTTTCGAAATCATTGTGGCCCGTCTATTTATGGTAGGAGAAAAACTCTTTATTTTTTTATTTTATATTTTTTTTGTGTTTGTTAACTATTGTTTTGGTATTGTTACTTATAAAACTAATAGAAAGAAAAAGTAAACTTTTGGATGAGGAATAAAAACTGGGTTAATTCTTAGTTTACATTTTTATTATTTTTTCTATAAATAAAATAATTTATTAAAATTGGATTCTTATAAAATGTTTCTAGTCATTATTTTTATTTTGGTTTTAAATTAATGAGCTTTGCCATTATTATTATTATTTATTATTATTAGTGTCATTTCAATGTATATGTTTTGTATACTTTGATGATACTTGAAAAAAAAAAAGGCAGGATTAGTTGATAAAAGAAATTGTCTTGTTTGTTGGAAAGAAATTGCCCAGTTTTTATTCATAATAATTATGCTGAGAGCTTTATTTTGTTTCTATTGTCTTGTTTGTGTAATGAATTGCCTATATTATATATATATATATATATATATATATATATATATATTATACTTTATATATTATATATCATATATATATATGCCTGCTACATAAGCCACTCTTACTCTTACCTCTATATATAAAAAAGTGAATATTTATATATCTATATATATATATATATATATATATTAAATGCTTAATTAATTATATTATAAATCATCATTTTTGCAAACTTAAAAATCCTGGACTGGGAATTTATTTCTGTAATTGTTGAGTATTTTAAAATATAAAAAGTGTATAGCTTATATTGTAAGACTTAACAGAAAATATATTAATATAAATAAAGTATTTGGAATCCTTGAATTTGAGTTTGGTTTTCCGCCATTTTTGTTTTTGTTTTTTTTTTAACGCTTTGGTGTTTGCTGAAAATGCATGGAGGTTATTTAAATATTATTAAGCATGTTCAATCTTGAAACTGATTAAAACAATAAAGTGATGATAAAAATAGTCGTGCTAAGAATGGAACATTTTTACTTTACATTCTGTACTATTTATTTTAAATAGCAAATTTAACTTAAGTGTGCAGATTGGCATGTTTTTAGAATGCATGAATTTAACATGAATCGTACTAAATTAATATAGGTCGGATTATGTCTATCTTTTTATTTAGGTAAGAACTTTAAAATAAAATAAATCTTGCGAGAAAAAAAAGACTTTTCCACATGCGTCGGTCAGTCATATTTTATCAATCTTTCCCATCTCAATAATAGGTGACGTTAATTTGCATTCAAAAATTACATTAGTTTTTGAGTTTTTTCTTCAAAATATATTTATGTAATTACTTGAAATTACACCAAAAAATCACATTCTACAAGAATTTCCCATTTATATCCTTATTTTCGCTATAGAACCAATTTCCTTTTCATTGTCCGTGAATGTGTATGGTTATGGAATATAAACGATTGATAAAAATTTTAAAATTTATCACATTTCTCTTTAGAACAGCGCGTCAGTTATCGAAATATTTTCCTCCATTCCTTTAATATTGATGCCAGTTTTTTTTTTCTTTCTCATAGAAACTATGTATAGTTCTACGATTATGTAGGGCAGAGAAATCCTTGTTCACATCTCAGTAACTTCGGTACACAAATTTGTAAAAATTCCTCATCCAGTTCTTTTATACTCCGTATTTATACAGCCTTCTTCTTCCCAGACTGGAAGGGCAGGCTATTTTAAAATTCTCTGCTTTTTCTGGAAAGAACATTGGGTTACCTAAAGTTTTTTTTTAAACTAAGAACTTTGTTTTACGTGTTTTACTATCGAGTACAAATGGGTAATTATTGATAGTTTGAATGAAACAATTCATTGGGTTTAAACTTTATACATTTCAAAAAATGTTCTCAGAATATACACAGAATTCACATTTTACCCATTAAAATACATTTAAAAGAATAGTTCCAATTTCCAACGACCGAGGTTATTAGGTCTACTTGCGTCAATTCGAGTTAAAATTCAGTTACCAGCCCTTTTCGCCAAATTCAGTTTGCTCTTTTTTTTTTTTTACGAACTGGGGAAGGCAAGATTAAAGTAATTACTCTTAAGATCCCAAGTTCAGGGTATCCTTATGAACTTAAAAGCGCTAGAAGAGACGATTTTACATAATCGAATGAAGAAAATCTATGAGATTTCCTCTATCTGAAACTTCGAAAGTATGAGAGGTTAAACATGTGTAGAATTAAATATATGGTACATAACCATTAGTTCCATATTTCTCTATATTGTATTTGTTTATCACACGATTACAAATGCTAATTTTCTTCAACAGAATCTATCTTATCTTTTTTTTTCTCGATTCACTAGGAAACAAATACGTTTCTCTAATTCTAATGTTTGGGCTTACATTCATATTGCCACATAGAGACAATTGTCGTCCCAAAAGATCATCTCGTAATAGTTATAACAACATAGCATGGCCACCTTCCTTCAATGGATTTATCGTGGCTACTATTTTAATTTTGAAGAACTTGAACTAAAACATATGTATACCAAAGTACATATGTTTGCAGGAACTTAAACAATGCTATCATGACCTCTACCAACCGTCGAATGTAAATCGCCTCTAACCTCTATAGAAAGAGGTGACAATGATAGGAAGGTGCAGGAATACTCATAAGTAAATCTGTCCCCATTCTCCGGTCCCTCATCAAATCGACTTCATGCAGTGGCATGAATTAATCTGTCCATCGACCTTACTGTTCTGCTCGATCTACTTGGCTCCAAGTAGCTAGTTTAATAAGGCCGACTTAGATGATCTTTTTAAGCAGTTTCTCACCCGGTTGTTATAATTTTTGCATATCTTTCGCCTCTCTCTCTATGACTAGGTGACCTGTCACTGTCCGAGACCTGTTGATCTTGCTAACACAGGACTCTCTACATATGAACGTTTAGACACACACATTTTTTCCTGTATTGATATTTCCTTTGCTCCCATTCTCTAAATACTTTTTGCCAATCAGATCCATCCAGGTTCGGTGCCCTTCTGTTCTATCACGCCACTTAAGGCGTTCCGCAGGGCAGAGTTCTAAGTGTATTATTATTTGTTTGATTCAATGACATCGTTACTTCTTTCCAAGCGACAATTTTACTCTATGTTGATGACTTGGCGCTATACATTGCCGGTACCAGGCTACCATTTCTTGAACTGCAACTTCAACTACCTATTGAGAATATTTCACACCGGAGTAACTGTGGCTTCCATTTCACCCACCAAAACTCTCAGTAGTACTATTTTAGAGTAAAAGGAGTCGAAGAATCTGCCATCTTCCTCCCGCGAACCTAACCTTATATGGTTCACCCATTCCAGTAACTTCACAAGTCAAATTTCTAGGACTCATTTGGACCACCTAACATGCGCATCGCACATTAAACTCCTGAAAACGACCTTCATTAAGTGCTTGACCTATAGTCATCTCGCCTCAAAATCTTGGGGTGTTGACCAAGTCCCTTTACGTCTCCACATCGCCATAATCTGATCGGAAGCTGGACTATGGCTGCAGTTAATACGGTGAGGCCTCCCCCAACCTTTTACTACACCTTGTTAGATCCTATCCAAAAACGAAAGGACCGTATTCCCACTTGGAGCCTCTGGATCGTCCCGGTTGGAGCCTGAAGCCGAATCCAATGGGATGCCACTCTCTTCGAAGGAAATACATCATGTACACAAGTTATCCTCGCTTTCAAACCCCAATACAGTCTGGTCTGACACCGATTCTGCGAGAGATATCACAAAACCATCCTTAATGGCCATTTGCAAACACACTTTATAACATTCTTAACTTCTTCAACATCCCTTTTCAAAGGTGCTGCCGTTCTCTTATGATGAACGATATACACCTCGGCTATTCCCTGCTCCCACCATTTGCCTGATCTTGACCTCTCTCTCCAAATCTAGTCACCCCGCTGCCTTGTTAAAGGCATCATTCCTGCCTCTTTCCGCAGTTTACGGTGGATTTACTCCACTGTTTATCCACGGCTCTAAAACAGAGGACAGTGTGAGTGCCTCTGCCGTCTTTCCAGACCGCAACCGCAACCGCTTCCATACTTTCCCTTTCATGCTTCAATTCTTACGGCAGAATTAATGGCTATGTAACGATTGCCATCTCGAATTTTATTCCTTAAACCCACTCATTTCATTTATTCAGATTCGCTCACAGCCCCTGGCCTCCTGTAAATATGCAATGGAATCGGCTGTAAAATTTCGACTGCTCCACTCTCGTAAGAAACAAATCATACTATGTTGGACCCCCTCTCACGTAGGGGTACCTAGCAACGAAATCACTGTCAGAGGCCAAAATGGTCGCCTCTTCTTTACTGAGGTACCTTTCCAAATGCCATTCGACAAGGTCGCCTTCCATCAACTGGTTATTATCCTGCTTCCACTCTTACTATTATGATTGTCGAGTGCGAAACTTAAAAATATAAAGCTAGATATTAGTGAGTGCGAGCTTGGACGAGATGATACTTGCACGCCTCCGCATTGGCCACACCAATATCACTCACATGCCACTACATGTCACGGTATCCTCCTCCCATCTGCAAATTTGGCCGTCGTCATACCAAGCAATATGTTCACCATATTCATTGATTGTCCTTAACTGGACTCCATTCGCCGTAGTCATTTTCCTTTATGGTCCATAACGCCTAAAAGGTTATCCCTCTATATCTTATCTGAATCCTTCACTTAACAATAACTATTTCTTCTTCTCTTAACTCAAGAACTGAATTCTCTTCACAACATTTAATTTATTATGTAATATTCCTATTTATAATATAAGGACATCTTTTTATTTAACTTATTTTTTTATTTTTGACTGAATATTCATTTCTTTGTTTCCAAATTTTCTATTATGAATTTTAAACTATGTGCAGAGAGCGAGGTCACACCCATTATATTGTTTATTCAACACAGTGTGTGCGCTTTCTTGTGGGGCGTGGTGTGTCTTATATATATATATATATATATATATATATATATATATATATATATATATATATATATATATATATATATATATATATATATATATATATATATATATATATATATATATATATATATATATATACTGTACCGTAACCCGTAAGTAGAAATTTATATGCAAGCTCCACGTGACGTCATACCACGTCAGACTCTCCGCGTTACGTATACTCTGACGTCATGGACAAAGGTTATCGAATATATATATAACAGCAGCATATATATATATATATATATATATATATATATATATATAGAGGAGGCAGCATATAGTATATATATATATATATATATATATATTGTCACCACCACCACTGGGCAGAGCCCTTATCTGTGGAGGGCACGCCAAAATTTCATCTCGCTAGCGCAAATTACGTAGATGGAGGCCAGATCGCAGGCTTTTTAAAGTGAGGGAGACAAAATTGAAGTAGAATTACAGAAGATGGAAGAGAATCTCACAATGAACAGAGGTGGCAGGAAAGAAGGAAGCACCGCAGTGAACTAGCCTCCTGGAGATACCAATATCTACAGAAAACTCGTGTGTAGACACAGCACCCCTTGTGCTAAAAGTGTGTTGTAAAGGTAGTGGCATGCGATTGGTAAGTTCTCGATCACATGCCGCTTTGGTACCTATGAAAAGAGATAAAGTACCAAATATCGCGCCGCAAAGATAGAGGGTCAAGTGAACTGGAGTACAAAACACTTAGCCTTTTTGCGGTTGACTCGACCCTGTCCAAAAGCCGGGTGAAACCGGTATTTTTGGTGATATGAGAACAGTACTTCGCGGGGCGGATGAGACCTTGTAGCTGGAGTAACTGAGAAGAGGAAAAAAATTTAGCAGCTAAATAGAACTCCTAGTTTTTGAGCTTCTGCCCACAAAACTGTTGTGGATGTAAGTGGTTTCCAAGACATTTTTTTGTTTACGTTAAGGCCATGATGTTTATATTGTCAACAGAAGAGACGCGAGAACCATTGAAAGAAATAAGTTAGAGGGTGTTTTAGAGAGAGATTTGTAGAAGTTGAGTTTTTAAAGAATTGAATTTCACAAGGTTGAGACGATCCCAATCGGAAAATTCTATCCAGATCAGCGAGAATAGAATCGGAAAGATTAAGACGAGAGGCAATTTAGAAGTAAAAGAGGAGCAGAATTGAAATGAGTTGAAGAATGAAAGGTCACCGGCATAAGAGTGGATAGAGTTAGATGTGCAGGTGAGAGATCATTAATGAAAGTAAGAAGCAGTAGGAGATAAGACAGAACCCTCTGAGGAACACCACTACTGGGACAGAAAAAGAAGAAGAAGTCTCTCCATCAACCACAGCCGATATTGAGCGACTTGAAAGAAAAGCTAGACATGGGTAAGCAAAGAGAAGGGAGGAAATCCCAAAGTGAGGGGAGTTTCCTGAGAGCAGTGACGCGTGTGCCATACCCGGTCAAGTGCTTTGATATGTCAAGCGCCACCACGTCTCCCTGTAGTTCCT
>JABUQX010042087.1:12500-42848 GCA_015478945.1 Trachelipus rathkii
TCTCTATTAGAATTTAAGATCGGTTGACCAAGAAGTCCTTCACTGCGATATAATGCTTTACACACTTCCTAATTAACAGGAGTCTTCGTGATAACACAGTATTCTGTACATAAGATTAGAGATTAATAAATATATATGGAGTGGAGTGAGTGAGTTTAATCTACTATAATATCCTGGCAAGGTCATACGACTCTATCATATATCGTCTAAATCTAGAACGAACATTGTTCTCACATTTACCACGAAGATAATGGGCGGCGTATGCATTATAAACTTGGAGTAGAGCGAAACAGAGATACGCAAAGGTCAAGGCCTGGATTCGATCCTCCCGGATCCTGTAGAAATACCTAGAGAAAGTTCCATCTTGAATGGGCTATACGTCAGAACTGTTTATCCACTTTTTTAATTAAAATAAAAAATTTGCATCACATGTAGATACAAGTGTAAATACGTGTTAACGAGAATCTTGAGATTTAATTGATCAATTAACAATTCAAGTAATTTTAATCATAAATCAAGCAAGTAATCCGTGAATAGTAAAGTCCCCCACATGAGAGGGGGACTGAACCCAAAAAAGTTATTTAAAAGACACGGCGAAACCACATTATTTTCACCTCGAGTTAATAAGCGAAAAGAGACTGAGCACACACTACGAGTGAATTAAACGAAGCGATCTCGTTAATTTTTTCTTCGATTCCTAATTGTAATTTCGTGATAGCTCATTAAATACTAAAAATGAGGCACGCACTAATATTTTAATCTTTTGCGTACATACATTTTGATCCGTAAAAAGGTTTATAGAAGCGTATATATAAGCCTCTAACTCTCCAAGTGGTGTTTGTATTAACATCAGTGGACACACACATATATTAATTACAAGAGTAATTTTTTCACTATATATTAACATTACGTTACTGTGCAGACAAACAAGCAAAAATGGAAAACGCATTAAACCGTGTTTTTCTGAGCTTATTCGAGAGTAGTGTCAAAATATTGGTTCCGCACGTTATTCCATTCTTTCCATCGAAAAAAATTCTAGTATTTATATAATAGGTTATCCATGTCAGAGCTCGATAGCAAAGTTCTTGAAACAAGGCAGCTTACAACATACTCTTTAATTACAGGTCAACATCCATCGCTATCGATCATGCCGCATTCTTAAAATCGTTAACATGTTTAGAATCGAGCTTCGCATCCGAAGTAATCATTAAAAAATTATTAAAACTTTAATTGTTACTCAGATGTTCCTAATTTATCTAGTCAACACAATTTACATATGTGCGTTATGCTAAAGCTCAGATGCTTCATAATAGTTTCACACATCTTCCATTACCTATGATATCATTTAGCTATATCAATTTTATCTAATTAACATAAGCTACTCTAGATCCATACTAGCACTATGCTTCTTCTATATATAACATCAGCAAGTACAGGAAGACTATACCATATGTCATCGATTTCCACGCAGTCAGCTACGCTATAGCAATTCCTAACTTTACCTGAGCCAAACAAACTCACGTTTAGCAATTTGCATTCAACAAATAATACATAATACACATAATAATAATAATATATAAAAAGCAGTACATCAATAAAAATACCAATAATATACACCACATCCAAGCAAGACAGCAGAAATGCAGCAAGACAACCGCCACCCTTATACCCCAGTCTGTGAGCAGAGTGCTGGAAAGACAAACTAAAGATAACACTAAAATAAGACAGCAGTCAGTCAGACCCCTAGTTACCAACACGAGGTGCTAGTATCCCACAGTTTCAAACAGCGGCGAATCCTTTCATTCGACAAATTTGTATCATCATTCGAAACCGGTTCGCTTATTAATACATTAAATTAACCTTTCAAAATTCCTCCTTTCGCCACTTCTGCATCAATAGTGGCTATTCCACTGCTTTGAGACGTAAACTATTGAAGAGTAGATCTACATCAAAGAGGCAAGAAAGTTGTTTTCTTACTAACTTTAGAAGGCAATTCTAACTTTTCGAACGACATTTTTATCACAATATGAACAAATAAATTCCGTGGAGATTGAAACATATTTATTTTAGAGCGAAATAAACTAGGATGAGTTGTAGAAATAACCAAACTGATGTATATAGATATAAAGACAAAAATAAGTCATGGTAATATTAAGAAATGGAGTTAGCAGGTTATATTTCCTTATGTGCCCGATTTTAACCTACATTATCAGCAAAAGTTTATTAGTGGAAATATAACAAAATCACAATCAAAAAACCACCTTGATTAGTGTATTTACCCATAACCTGCTGAGTCTTTAGTGACGAGACTCATGAATGTAAGTTATTACAAGATCTGCTTCGCACAGCTGGGATTTAACCCAGACTGATAAAGTTCACATGATCTATACCAGCGCTTCTCGATGAGATAAAGATCCTGCCAAGTTGTTTAATATCGTTTTGTTCATCTCGAAAATCAGGCAAAAGAGAAACCCAATTTCTATATTACCAAGGCGAGGTACTTGACATTACCCCGTTCTATTCTTAACCCGATAACTCAAATTCTACTATTTTCACATGTTTCTGTCAATCTCTTAGCAGAGCTAAATGGTAAATGGCAGAAACACTGCTGAGAGCCCATTCTCCTCCGAAAACACTCTTCCACACGGAGTTAATTTCTCCACATTCGATGAGAATTTCAACGTTGTGCTTCGCATTCGAGAGCGAAGTCACTCGAATTCTTCTTATCAAAGACCATTTATTGCTGCAGACACCTGTTTACAGATTTTCTCTCATTTTCCAAATTTCACGAATACACCATGTTATACAAATTAATTTACTTTCGGGAGTTTCATATTTTAGCGCTATTGAGCACGCGGATGTAACAGTGCAGACTGCGAGTCCCTATTTGCTTTCTATGCTCGTAATCCATTTTTGCACTAAGTACTTAGACATACAAACGTAATTTTGGATTCTATTCTGTGAAACGAGATTGTGATTCTAGAAGATACTACTCCTCCAAAAATCACATTAACTTGTCGTCTCGTTCGACCTACGTCTCTTGTGAGAGATCTTGTCTTATCTTTAAGGAATAATTTTTTTGCCACAAACCTCATCCTTATTTTGTAAAGATCTGGTAAACCTTTGGAAAAGTTCTTTTTCCCCTATATGTTGAGGAGATGAGGGTTTCTTTGGTGCTGGCTTAACCGAGGTCTCATTTTCCAACTCACTCCACAAGGAGAGTGTATTTGACAAGATTAATCTTGTGCTCAACAGAAATTCATGTACTAATATATATCTAGAATCTTACTACAACCTGAACAGTAGAGATCAGTATGCGGTGTTTTTACCCCAAACTCTTCAGAACTACGTCCTTTTAATGCTATATTATGACATTTATAAAAAGAGAGCTCGTTAACATGTCAAATCTTATGATTGTATATATAATCCTGGTTTGTCTTGGTATACGTTAGGTACTTGTTGTACAAAAATTGTTTAAGAATCAATTTTATAAAGAGGACACACACGTTTTTCTATCTCTTTATGGCAAATATGTTCATAATATTAACCTTTAGATTGATCTTACATTGTAAATAAAAAAACTTTAATCATACAAAAAATTAATTCGCACAGTATATTTAATCTGAGTGAAAACACCTCATATACACGACATTATCTTTTTTTTTATGATAAGGAATACATATAAAGCAACATTGACAGCTGTAATAATTTCCATTTTTCGTGTATGGTCACATATGTTTCGAAATCAGGCTAAATCTAACTTTAGCCCAACAGGATGCGGGTTTATCCCCCCTGGAGTTAGGATAAATAACCGGACGCACCGGGACGTGAGAAATGCAGCTTGTGGGAGGCGGGCGGGCCCTGAGCGAATATAAAATCCTCCAGGTGTCAGGGTTTGTGTTGCACGGATTATAGCTCGGAAAATTGAAAAGATAACACTGGTCTCACACATTAACCCTAGATCTATAGTCCAAAGAAAATAACTAATTGATTTAACTTATATATAAAAGGGGATATTTTAAAAATGCCACTCCAAAAAGGTTACAAATTGACTCTAAATAGCCTTTAGTATTATAAATAGATAATTTTTATTTTCATTCGTTTTCCTTTAAATTTTTAGAGAAAAGAAAATTATATAAAAATAATAAGAATATTTCATTTTAAAAGTTCTTTACTAGAGTATATATAAATTTTTTTAACTACTTCAAAGAATAAGTATCAATTAGTACTTTTCGTCAAAACTTAACGTATTATATCTTACTTAATCGCTTCTTTCATTTGCCAATTATAATTATGTATTTTATTAACTTCCGCTATAGTAGTCACAACCATATTATAAAGGACTATAATGCAGTTAATGAGATCTAAACTTAAAAATTCTAAACTTGACTTCATTAATGTTAATTTAGAAATGTTTAATGCTAAAATAATAAAGTGTTTTTCGAGAGAGTGTGATATCAAATATACTTCCGTAAATATACTCTCACTATTGTATTAAAAAAAGTCATTACAAATAATCATGGAGAATAATACATGAGTGCACAATTTGGTGGAGTTGATTAAAATAATATAAATCAATATACGTAAATAGAAACATAGTGTGGGAGCCTATATATATAGTCTATTTAATCAGAAAATTTATCGACTTCTTATATATGTACTTTCAGGTGTATGTATATAAATTTCAAGGATGAAGTATGACCAATAATAATTTACTATAGATATATATACTTTATTATATGGATCCATTCGAGAAATGAATACTAGGGAATTTAATTCACATACACGCGATCGAGGTTCCTAGGTTCATATAAGGTTATAATAAGTTGAGCCGATTTATATGTATTGAAATACGTCGAACTAATCATATACTATCTATAGGCAGTAAATATGTAGTTTCCGCTCTCGCACAATCACACCTAGAGATAACTAAGGTTCTAATATCTGAGAAAAACACCACATTACACATCCTCTACTCTATGCTCTAGCAGTAATGCGAGCAAACCACACGAGGGCGTTTGAAGAAATAAATTAATATTTTTTAACGCTACCTCTTTATTTTTATAAGAAGTATGGGCGAAGGTGTGATATAATTCAAAGAATAGAGAATAATTGTTGCATAGGCCGAGAACGGAATGAGATTAGCACCTGTTTGGATAGCCAGAAAAAATACATAAAAACCCAACGAAATTAGACTTTTTTTCAAAGACTAAGTTTCGTGTAATAAGCAAGGTTACTAGCGAGACTAAATATCAAGTTTTTTATAATATAGTAGAAAACGAAAATTCTACAAGGAAAATTTTTATAATTTAGCCTATTCTGGGCGCGCAACTAATAGAGAAGGAAACAATAATTTATTTTTAAAATCACGTTGATGTACTAGTAGGTTAGGTATTCGTGTCATCTGATAATAAATATCATGCGTGTAGACAAAGATTAATACTATTAAAAAGTCTTGAGTAATTCAATATAGTGTCATAAGTGGTCTATTTGGAGGAGCCCCAGTAGAAATGAACCTACGGCGATCTACGGTCTCAGCTTCTCAAAATCATCGGCAGAGAGGGCCACACATGAATTCGATATTATATGACTCAGCAGATAGTGAACAAGTAAATACTCAACAATGCGGACGTATTTCTGTAAAATTTCTCGCCCCCATTATTCGTCAAGAACTTATTAGCGGGCGAGCGACCAGAGAGAGTTGTCCAAAAATGCAGCGCAGTTTAGGATGAAAACAGATTAGGAATCTCGTTGAAAGGGGAGATATAGTGGAGTGTGATGGTTACCGACATTGGAATATGTTGACCAAGTTCGTTCTTCTGAAGGATAAGACGAAATTAAAATGAGCCAAAGAGTAACATTGTTTTATAAAATTCCAATCTCCAAGAGAACGGTGAGCTTTCTTTATTAGTCGCTCAAAGTCGCAACCGACGTTCGTGGTCCGTGTGTGTTAAAACGGTTGTCCAGTCAGGGAAAGGCGTAGGGCAAGCAAATCTCGCATTATATCTGCCAATTTGTACATTTTTCGGTCCTTCCCTTTATAACGTATTTTTAAGTTTCACCTGATATCGTATGGAATCACACCGAGAACAATCTCGCCCGTCTACCAATAGAACCATATAACGTGCTGGCTCCGAAGGGAATGAAAGAGAGCTGAGAAGCACCTGGCCACATCTCTGTCTGAGTTAGTACTCCGCCGTGTCTCAGTTATTTAATTTTCAGCATAGAAGAGGTTATGAATGGATTGACGCGATAGGCGGACCATTTTATTACTCTCGTATATTATTTAGATTCTCTGGGCAGGGTTTCAGCTATTATTATTGGCTCATTGGACCAGCTACCGGAAGAGCTGCGCAGTCTTTAGTAAGCCATAATTTCCTCATAAAATCTTAAATGAATCATAGTTTTCCTACACATTCTTTTAAGTACTTTCTTATTTGCCAGTTATCCCTAAGTGAGCAGGGATCCAACAATATGTAGTGAGCCTCGCCAATCCGAATTTATTTTCAATCTTCCTCATCTCCTGCCGCTTCTTGTTGTTCCCGCTCTGATAATTTCACGTACGTTTCGATCGGCATCGGGGGCGCGAGTTTGAAGGTAATGATAGTCTCCAAGTCATCTCGGAGTATTAAGATTAACCTCTTGGTATCGTAATCTTCGCAGGATAATCATTTATGTGTGTCATCGCGATCTTCGACAACTTTAAACAAATAGGAACTTCATGCTCTTTTGAAAAGAATTAATCTGGGATTGGGGATCGCAATCAATCATCGACGCAAATCTGGACAATATACAAATGATAGCTATTCTCTCAATAAAGTGTGTCGGAAAATATATAGATGTTGTGGGATTAGAGAAAGATATATCCTCTTATTAACATTTCCGATAAGTCCGAGGTGAGACTGACATCTGAAAATCAATTCCTAAATGTCGTCTCTATAATACGGCATTCGCCAATAGGTTTTTTATATAGCCTTCGTCCTAGGAGTTTAAAAAACGAACAGCGTAGGTTAACAAAATAAACGGTAGTATTGGGAGTGTATTCGCATTAGGAGGGAGTTTTAGAGCGAAAAGCGGTTTAATGAGAATGTTGCGGTCAGAAATGGTACGACAAGACCGAATTTATCTGGCACGAAGTTAAAAACAATGATGTAGAATTTTCGGGTAATTTTCCTCGATGTTCGGTTATAATCCAACAATAATGGTAGTAAGCGTTGTTTAATGGGGAAATAAAAGGTTCTCTCACTGGGTCGCCAATTCTATTTGTTTTTAGGAGCTCATAAATAAAAAAAAAAATATGAGATAATTTCAAAACGTGTATATTTCTCCACCATACCCGCAAATATCTGTGGACCGTATCGTGAGACACATACAGGTCCAATAAAATATGGTTTGTGTGAAAAAAGCGTTCCGTCTAACTGACCAAGGCAGACGTGGTTTGGCTAGATTTTGCTGAGTATAAGCAAAAGAGAGTGAGGTCAAGAGTGAGGCTCGCTATTAAGCATTAACCCCGGAGAAGCATATTGAATATTGTCTTCAATAGCGTTTTGATTCGGAAACTACAATCTACATGAATCAGATGTTGGTAGAGGAGACAGATTTAGATTTGGAAATAGAAAAGAAATATTCTGTACAAAAAGAATGTATCAGATCCTTCGAGAAAGTCGATCGTGGCTGAAAAGGTGGTGCGATAATGCATGATGTACCAGTGAATCGTAGCAAAGCGAAACACTTTCTCTTCTTTGACGCTAATCTTCGAATAAAGGCGAGAAATTATGAAAGTGGGTTGTGAAGTGCTGTGGTTCTTATTCTGATACTCATGGTTAATTATAACTTGGTTTTACCACAATGCGGCCATGGAGGAATCTGAGGTATCTAATTTTTTCTCAGCAGAATAAAAAAAGAAGAGCGAGTATTTTTGGTATGATAGGTCTTGTGTGTCTCATATTAAAGAAGAGACAACAGAGTGCAAAAAGGAAAACAGATATACACAATAAAGCCGTCTCCAAGATATTATTATCGGTACTCACATGTGTTCCCTAATAACAACCATCCAGCTGAGAAAGGTCGTTTTGCGCTAACGCGACATCGAGGGTGGTGAACACCAAACTACAAGGTCACCTCGGGTGGGAGAGCGAGCGAAGACTCTCCAGTGAGAGAGCATACTTGCATTGTGCGTTACCGCTTTGGATGATGAATTTATTTAACAGTGTTTGTATGTCAGGGTTGGGCTAGAAAGGGTTTATCGATTCAGTCGAGCAGCCCCCGGTAGCACCAAGGATGATCTTTCGTGTACGCGCCTATCTTCGCAGCCAATTCCAGCATACCTACGAGAAACTTTTCACCTTAACGAGTTTTTTGTGTGCAATACAGTCGGCTAGTGCCGAGACGCCAATATAAGCACGTCGTACAGTGCCAATCGACACAGAATTAGCGGTAAAGAAACAGGTCAAACATTTAAAGCACCAACTTTCAAAAATCTTTTTCGATTCAAAATATAGGTTAGTGATATCCACTTCTTTGCCATCGCCAATATACAAGACTCTACATACCGAATTCCGAATCATGTCCGTGCGTAAGGTAATTCTTGTAGAACGGAGGGAATTAGACGGTTGAAACTAGGTGAATTTCGAGCAGGACGTTCAGGCACGCGATGAACAAGTTCGTTTCCAGTAAGTAAATTATCTTAGCAGTGTTCTGGTCACGATTGCTTTACTTTTTCCTATATTGGGGGTAGTTGCCGGGTGTCGTTGCATCCTTACGATGAATGGTGAGTGTATAGGATAAAAGTTTGAGCATTAGATGAAAAAATAAAGCGATTTCCGATAGCTGAAGAGCCGTAAAAATTTTACAATGCAAAAAAAGTAAAGGGAGAACTTTTTTTCCTAGCGATAAGGGAATGAAGAAGGCTCGTCTCGATGTAAGCCTCGGACAGAAGGGTTCTGGTTTTCCACATTTCTTTCCCTTCTTCTCCCTAGAGCATTAACGATGACGACAAGGCGTGCACACGATAGTTTTGTCGGTGGGAAGATTGTGACCAAAATTACGGAGCCATGCGAATGAATATTGACCCACCTATGTGTCGAATACGTTCTCAGCCACAAATCTTCTTAATTGGAAAAATATATAATATTTCTCTTATTTATAGGTTTCAGTTGAGTTCCGCAAGCTCGATACATAGCAAATGAATTGTAATATTTCTAATATATACTTGTGTATCGTTATACCCTATGAGTGTGTTTATATTCGTAAAGACTCATAAATATCTATTCAAATAAGTTATTCATAGAGAGAATATTTTATTGATTACAATATTCGCCTGGGATTAATATATAATTAATACTATATAATACGGAAAATTTTAGGCATCTTACTTCGTACAAATATTATCTCTGATATGCGTACATAGCATGCTTATATGAAGAAAACATTACTATTATTATAACCTTATCACCCTTTAATACAGTGATTCCCAACGGGTTTTATGTTACATTTTCTACATTATTAACAATATACATATACAAAAATATATACCAGAGTTAAATGGACCGATTGAATTTAGTGAAATATATATACATAAACACCACACTCTCCAATCTTTAGGTTAATGCTGCGTTGCAAGAACTGATTCTTTCTTTGTTCATATTTCAGTTAATATGAATGAGCGCAATAAATTCAAATTTAACTAAATTATTTATGGTTGCTTTAAAAAAATTCATGATAATCGGTAGATTGTATAAAAAAAGGGCCAATATGCTAAGTATAATAATGTTATTATTAGGTTTGGGTTCCGAGGCATTCTCATGAACATGATATTTTAAATATAAACTATCAAAAAAGAATGCGTTGTTAGAATAATAAGAGGCATTATCATTTTTTCATTATTGCTAACCTAACATACCGCTCTCAACATTGAATTTTGGTTTCTTTATTCCTCGACACTGTAACTTATATTTTCGGAATGATTACTATGTCGGGATAATTTCGAACGAAGTCGTATATTCTTTTTTAGTGGATGTGAACCACACGAAAGACGGAATTTTCCATACTCGGTCCCGTTCAGTAAGTGTCAAGATCCTACAACAAATTGACAAGAACCTAGGTGGCCATTTGGATAGTTATTTTTTTGCATGAGAAAGCAGTTAGTTTTTGACATTTTTCCCCGATTGTGTGTAGGGAGTGTAGTGGCGCGCTTGGAATCTGGTGCAGCAAAGCAAAATGGTTTTCTCAGGTTATATGAGCCAATAGTGCTTTGTTTTTATCTGGTCGTACTATAGCAGTAAAGTTACCTAATTTGTACTTATTCTAGTCACATAACTTATCATCAGAAGTGGTGATACACAAACAACGATTCATCTCTTTTTTCAATAAATACTGAGGAAAGGACCATGACGAAATTGAGGAATAACTTATAGAGCCAATTACAAAATATCACAGCAACGGTGACCTTTTTCCTAGAGTTATGGAGGAAGAGAATGGCTCGACAAATATCAATATAATCGAATGAAAGATAAATTTCATCATTAAAATTCTAACCAAATATTTTTACAAGAAACAGACACTTATCATTTCACCTATGCGTGATATGATGAAATTGGACGTCATACCACATAGTCTATATGGATAGGAGTTTGCAATTAATCTTAATTTTCTATACAATCGGCTATATTAGGGAAAAGCTTTTATGACGAATTTATATTCATCATAAATAAGCCGCAATTCGATCTTTCCCGGAATAAGATGTAAAATTTATCCGTCGCAAAACAATTTTAGGAATCACATTTAAAAAATCGGAACATGGAAAAATAGTATTGAATGTCTCATTATTATTATAAGGATTGCGTTAAAGTGGCAAACGTTTCGCAAATTCAATTCCAAGAAACCGTCGTTCTTTCTTATATTCCTTTGCAATCGGTGTCTAAAAATTTTCGTGTCCCAACAATCAATTATTTTCTTTTCCATTTCAGATCGCCATTTTTTACCCGAATGTAAGCGGCATAGCTCTCGTTCAATATTCCACGGATAGGTCAGCGGCATAAAGAGCGTCATAACCGCATAAATTCCTTTGCATGCGAGGCAGAATGGTATTTCTATTTTGCTTTTTTCACGATCTTTAGTAGTAAGAAGTTTCCAAAAATTAATTTCCAACAATCTTTTTAATCCACCGACCTCGTATTCATCTTCTTCATCTCCTGCCACTTCTTCTTTCAACCTCTTTGATGATTTCACGGAAAATTCGACTATCGGTAGAGCTTCGCTAATTTCCCATTCGATAATTCTTCTGTTTTCGATTTCAACCACCACGATTAAGGAAGCTAATTTTTTCTTAGAACAGTTATAGCACGCACGACGAAGTAATTCTTTCATCAAATAATAATCGTGGCTGGGAAATATTTCCTCTTCCGATGAATAACCGAAAATCAATTCCAATGTCTTCACCCCGGTTTTTGCTACCAATCGCCTTACACGAGCGCTGCTAATAACTGTATACGGGTGTCCATGATTCAAACGAACTCCAATTTTTTGCAAGTTAAACAACGATGAGGTTTTGATAATATCCTCGATGTTGTTAAAATCCACGATTAACGTAGTTAATTCGTCAAACGAAGGAATAAGAAGTTTCCGCAATTCACTCGAAAAATCAATTTGGTCAATTATTTCCATCTCTTTTATATATTCTAAATGGTATTTATCAGCCAAATCACTGTCGTCTTCGCCTGAAGGAGGATAGGGGTCCCTGTTCATAGTAGGGTCTTGTTTCAACACCGTTTCGCGACATCTGCATATTAGTTTTAACGCGATTAGATTTGGAAAAAGGATCGAAATATTTTTAATCATTTCGAGAAAGTCCTCGTGAGTGAGAAGAATGGCGCCCGTATTAACAATTTCTAACTTCTCGATACGAAATAAAGGCTCGTGTCGTTTTTCTTTCATAAAATTGGTTAATTTTATAAAGGTTTCGTACTGATCTGAATACAAAATCAAAGATTTCAAGCGTTTGTACGCGGTGCCCATTGTCTTAATAATCCCAGCGGTTTTAGCAGCCGCGGAAACGCCACCGGGTAAAGCGTCTGCTGCGACCATATACTTGGTCAACGTCAGGGTTATCGATTCGGTCGTTCTGTACGGACTTCGCGTCGCTTTTTCGAGAAAGCCCAGAAAGTTTGTGGAAGATTCTTTTGCGTTGTCCGAATCAAATAGCGATAGGAGTAGGTTGAAATTTAATTCCTTCGTTCCGTGTTTTTCGACCAAATAATCTAAAATCAATTCGTATTTCGCAGCGAATTTTCTGGAATCAGAAGCATTTTTGTTGTACGCATTTTGGAAAGACGATGTTTCAAAAAATGACGTTCATCGCAAATTTTGCAGATATCATCGCTTTCCTTTTCCATCTCCAGTCATCGTTGAGGATTTTGGTTGCGAATTAGATAAATTTGAATCGGCAATTCGGTAATACCGATTATTTCTAGATGTTAGGCGACACGTCAGCACTATGAGATAGAGAAAATGGTAATACGTCAACTGCCGCTTTCTAAAGGCCAAAAGAAAAAGACCTAAGCGATTTAATATGTTTATTAATATCATCAATAAATTAAGTTTTTCTATATATATATTATAGCTATATATATATATATAGTATTATATATATATTCTATAATAATAATATATATATATATATATATATATATATACTATATATATTTATATATATTATATATAATATATATATATATCCAATTTTTGTAAAAAAAACAATTTGTCTCACTTAAAAATCTTCACGTCTTTCTATGAAAAATTAATTTTAGGGATTAATTAAACTAAATTAATAATAATAAAAATAACACTAAACTGCAGCAAGTAAATATACTCCTACAAGGAAAATTTACGAAAGTACCCATGCATCCTAACCACTAACACGCAGTGTTTAAAGTAGGTTTTTTAGAAACGTGTACGAGCTGGACCGGCGAGAACCATGTCATACACGAGAGAGAGCGTGAGAGACCACCCAGCGAGAGAGAAGTCAACGCTCAATTGAATGCCAGCATCGAAAATAGAAGCCCGCCGATATGAACGTTGGTGGGATGATATATGAGGTTGAAGAAAATGTCACAACCAACATGACTGAAGTTGAAGCAAATCTTAAGGATAAATATAAAGAAGGAGTTAAGGATATAATGAATAAAATGGACAATAAATTTAATGATTTTGATAAAATTATCGAGGAGAAAATTAAGAAAATCACCAAAGCAATAATAAATAGACAAAATAAACGTGGGCGGAAGAAGAAACGAAAGATTGAAGATGATGACCAAAACAGCATCGTGAAGAAAAATTGGAATTAATTTAACATATCGAGTATATGATATAATCGATGTATATAATATAGGTATAGTTTTATTATTTTTTGCTGTATCTATTTTTACGTAGAACTATTTTTAATAAAGATTTTATATAATAAAGTTGGTACTTTTAGTTTATCCAGTATCGTGAGCTTAGTGACGTTGGTTGTTTTTTTTATTTTTAAAATCGAATTTTTCTTTTTTTTCAGAGAAAATAAATCTATAGATATTTGCGGAAAAGCCAAAAACATTTTTGTAAAAAAAAATATCAGTAGACGCCTATTGTGTATTTTAAATTAGCTCGAGAGAAGGATTTTATAAAAATACTTAGTGGAACGATTATCAGATTTTCATTTTTTTAACCGTCAAATTATTCTCTTACGACTCGTTCTTCATTTTTAGCAGCAGCAACAAAATTGGATATTTCCCCGATTTTTCCCTAGCGCGTATTCTTCCCACAACCCGGAAAATCCATCGCGTATTTTCGAGCGGTGGCTTCCGTAGTTTATAACCTTGTCGTTCAGCCAAGAAATAAACTCGAACACTGCCTCTATCCATTTATCCAAACAATCGTTACACAGATCCGACTTCCGCACCACTCTGGAAAAAATGGTTTCTATATCTCGTTTCCTTTCTAAGAGGAAAGACAAGGATCCGCTCGTACTCTTATAAACGTAGTAAATTTTTTCCTGAAGAGAATACAATACGAGGTACCAAATAGTTTTCACTTTCTTCATGCCGATAGTCCGGTCGTCTTTTAGGTAATGAAAGACGTACCCTTCGAAATTTTGCATCCGTCGAATTTTCAAAATTTCTTCTTCCACGGCATCCGGGGATATCGAGTAGTATTCCGGCGTTAAAATTCCGAAGAGTTTGAAAATTTCCAAGCCCGCCTGGGGGGAGACGGTGGTTAACGAATCGATTTTTTGGCCCTCGTCGGGGACCGAGGTCATCATCAAACCGTAGAGTTTATATTCGTCTCTCAAGAGAAAACGATCCAGGAAAACGCGTTGTAACCCACAAACCACGGTCGTTTTAGTGGCGCTCAAGAAACGCTTTAAAATAATTAGCTTCGAGGGATCCATTCCGTCGAAGGTATTTAATACCGCTCGCGCCACCGTACGCGCGCCCTCGTACCTACATCCCGGGTACTTACGGACGTCGGAGTGAGACTTGAGCAAAATATGTACGCTCGAAGAACCGGCGATGATATAGTATTCGTCGCCAGATCTTCCTCACGGCGAAATTGAGTTCGTTTTACTAGAGCACCCGTCAATTATTTCTATATTCTGCCAACACCTCGGTGTGTTCGTGCGGGCGAATCAATACGCGAAATTAATCCACGGTTCTCGGTTAATACTTTTCGTGTCGTATCATATTAATTTCATTCGCCTAATATTCCGGTCTTCTTGGTAAACTTTTGTTGAGCGTGATAATGGCGATAATCCTAGAAATAATCATCTCTTTTCCGACCGTACCTCTCGATAACTAAACGCAGCTCACAGTTTTTCTTATCCATGTCGTCTCTCGCGTAAGATGTGTTCTCTACGTCTCGCGAGAGTAAGGCGTACACATTCGACAGGAAGCGAGATCTGGTGAAACTCTACCAAGGAATACAACGGCGGAGGGGTACACAGGTTTTTGATGCGGCAGTGGTTGCAACAGGTGCTACCCCGGTTTCATAGACAGCCATGACATCTGTTTGAAAGTATTTTCTGTGTAACTGGCCACAACGCGACTGCTCCGGCCTCGTCCGCGTTTCATTTCTTAAACCTTTCAACGAGCTATTCTTATCTGAAATTCGCGGTTTCATATACGTCCAACGATTATCGTTCCGGCAAACATGATTTTTTAATAAATCTAGCTATCGAATTTTTTCTGATAATCGTGTGTCGTGGCGTGCTCTAGAGGGCGGCGAGGAGGGCGGCTCGCGGGCGCGCGCAGGGTGGTCAGGATACTGCGCCAGCGGGATCGAGATGGGTGACGAGTATTATATATATATAGACACAGCGAAATGGTTCAACCAAAGAGGTAATAAGAGACTAATTCATCGCGCGCACGTTTAAAAGAAAGGAGGTAAACACCGAAAACTTTCTTCTCTCCTATCTGGGAACGGTGATCCGTTGCTTTTTTTTTTCTTTATAACGTCGACTTAATAGGATAAGAGAACGAGAGCATTGTCGCAGAAGGAGATACGAGCTAGGGTCGTATTGAACGTATCGTATATTTTTACAGAGTGTATCGGAAAGCACACACACCGAGCCGTTGATGATAAATAAAAAATTAAAATAAAAAATTAATGTGCTCGAGCACTTTTAATTTAATCGATAGTAGTGGAAAAATTATTATTTTGATCTAAAATAATGTATATAACTTCACCATAAAATCAAAAAAAGATTGGGATATTAATGTCATCCAATCGCCCTTTAATATATATTAAGTTTTTCATTCTCTTCTAAAAGGTGACCTCTTACTTTCTCAGTAAGAAGAATCAGTGTTATATTATTATAATTTCTTCAAATTTTTATTAACCATGAAGAGGAGATGAGTAGATAATGTTCCGTTTTATGGGCTTGATCATCGTTAATTCATTGTATTCGAGCAAAAGCGCATGTTAGTGCGGCATAGGTGGAGGTCTGTCACCGGCCACTGATGATACGCCGCAGTAACACGGTGCGTCGAGTAGCGGCGCAATGTACAGTGGGCAAGATTCGTGTGTAGAGTAAGCGCGAGAAGGAGGAACCGACCCGCGCTTTCAAAAGGCATCGGCCTGCACGCATGGGCCAGGCGGAGTGGGGCAAAGGATCGGAAACACTGGACGTAGATCGTGCGTGAGAGAGAGCATATTGTTTTCTCTATTTACTAATATTCGAATAGATTTTAAGACGAGGATCAGAATCACAAACGTTGATAGTTTCGTATTTGTAATGTAATTATATAGCTTACTATATGTATGATTTGGTATTAGAGAACATAAGAGCGAGAGAGAGTTAGAAACTATTGTTAGGATTTTATCATTTTTACCTTAGAAATGAATTTTTGTATTCTATGTGTTTAGTGTTAATTATTTACCTTACGACTTTTTGCTTCCAGTTCGTCTTCTCTTCTTTTCTTCTGATGCACTTTCATGTATATATGCGAGACACACTCCATTATATATTCTTGTTATAAAATAATGAGAAGTCAAAGACACTGGAAAAACCAAGTAAAATGGCCCGGTTGTTGTTTTGGATGCTGGGATATCTGGTTGGGAGGAAACGAGTGTGAGAGATATAAACAGCCTTAGTAAACACTTAATGTGGTTACTATTGTTATTATTTTTCTTTTATCGGAGTCGTGGATTTTGAGGTAATTCGTGTTTTAAAATCTTATGTTCTCGTGTTGATTTATCTTGATTTTGATTAATCAAAAAAGTCATGATGGTTTTAGTATTCCATCGAGAGAGCGAGCGAGAGAGTGAGTGCGGTCAATAGTTACGAATATTTTTGGGTTATATTAATGTCTCTCATTTTCTCTTATGTTATGTATATATTCGGAAGGTCTTGCAATCGTTAATTTAGTGTTAAATCATTTGTTCTCTCAACTATTATATTTATTATTTCTCTTACTCTATTAATGTTTTTGTGTTTTTAATGTGCAAAAAACGAGTGAGAGACTGTAAGAGAAAAGATGAGGTTAATGAGAGAGCGAAGGAATGAGTTGTTATGTGGTCGCCACGAGCGAGAGTGTAAGACGAGCGAGCGTGTGAGATGTTCGAGAAGCACCATGAGACAATCATCACATGTGGAATAGAGAGACACCGAGAGAGAGAGAGCGAGATCTTATTGACGAGCATCAAGAATGAAGGTGTTGAAGAGAGCGTAAATGTTATTTTCGAAGAAGAGAGGAGAGTCAATATGTCGGCTATCAGAGATTGGCATCTAATATTCTAATATTCTCGTGAACTTTTCTCTAAGTGAGAGTGCGAGATCGAGAAAAGACTCTTCTCACCGAGATCCATTTTACAGTGAGTCCAGCCGATCGCACGAGTTGAGAATAATATGACGCGAGTGACACTTGCGTAAGACTGACGAGATTGGACTGGTTCTACATGATGATAATTGTTATATACACTAGCAAGAGTCACTACAGGGAGAGAGTGCGAGAGAGAGAGGATAACACCTAGGATACTTAAGAGTAGTCCACAAATGGACACTGACATGATCCTGATTTTGCCGTTAGTGTATTAATATTCGTCCAAGAGACACCGACTATAAAGGTCATACTAATACTACCTTGTCGTAACTCGGGTAATCTATAAGGATATATTCTGAAGTGCGCGAGAGGTCACTAGGTGATTTTTTGGTGTTGGTAGGGGAACGAATGCTACTTGTGTGCGAGCTGAGTGAGTGTGCGGGTTATGGTAGTGAAGCTGGTCACTCACTTCGAATACCATGGATGGGTGGTGTCATTAATAAAGCATATAACTTGAAATGTTTTTCGAATGTCTAAATCGAGCAGGCAGGGAACCAGTTAGTTATATCATGTTTCTCGTCCGAATCTTTGGATAATAAAGATTGCTGGGGCAATTTAAACTTTGCAAGACATGTGGACTCGGCATTCAACAGCCTAGCTGCAAGTATGTTGTTTTTATGAAGATGTAGTAGTTCTGCCCAGTTCATTATTCTTATAACTTTTTTTCTTCTCAGAACTTTTGAAAGATTCCACGGATTTTTCGGACTTGTTGGTGGATTGTTCACTGAGTGTCGGCATTCGATATGTCTTCTGTTGTCAATTCTACCGCCACTATTAAATTAGTTGAATTTTGGTTTGTTATGAACCAGGATAGTTGTTGGGCATCTCAGAGTGAGTCCTATTCAGACCAAGTTGGCATAGTCGTAAGTTGAGGAAATATTCCACTGCTTCGCGACGAAAACAGAAAATTAATTATCCAGTTATTTTGTCACCTCCGGTTTTTAGCCAGCTGCACTAGGTAGTTTTGAAATCCTGATGCTTCTTTTTTCTAATCAAGTAGTCACACTCACTCCAGTTCAATGCGAATCTCCAATATTTTTTGTAAGTTAAATATTGATTGAGATGCCGATAGATTTCCTCAAGGTGTTGTTATAAGCGGCTGAGCGCGAGAGTGAGGAGGTAATACAGGGAATTTTGAAAGCATTATACTAATTGAGACTATATATCAGCTTACACTCATTTATAATATCAGCTAATAAGAGTTATATAAATGAGTCAGTCTGATTGTTATTTTTAAATTTAACTTGCGCGTGTTGGCGCATCCACAATAGTTATTTTTAGACGAGAGAGTAAATTTTGGAAAAAGATGAGAAATATTTTTTCATAAATTTCGAAGAAGTCATTGTGGTCGGAGAACGCTGTAATTACTCTTACTCAATTCGAGAGGTTTTAAACGATTAGCGAGAGCGAGAACAGAGGAGACGCAGAGGCCGTTATTTAAGAAGGTCTTCCACGTATCTGTATATAGAAGAAAGCGGAGAGCGGTTAAACTTCGTATTCACCTCTTTGCCACACTCAGTGTCGAGAATCTATATAGAGAAAGCACGTGAGAGCGAGAGCGCATCTGCGAACGCAGATAAGTTAACCATGCGCTTGTCAACTAGTCAGGGATATTTGACTAGGTCGGTCCGCCTTGGTACGGATAAATTATGTAGCATTTATTCCAGGCTAGAATATCGCCACGAGGAGTTTTATAATCGACCCGGTCGAATATCATGACCCGGAATTCGCAGAGAGCGGAAAGAGACGAGGTAGAAATTTAATTGCTTGTGCACATAATGTTTTTCAAAACAAAGATAATTCATAATCAAATCGCTGGCTCAAGAGCGAATTTTTTCGAATACCAGGAACAATTTTGTTGTATAAAGTCTAGGAAGATACTGATCGCGCAAAACAAACGGTTCAATACGCTAAAGTCATTGCAGTTTTGACATGTTGCTTGACTTCACTTCCTTCTTCTCCATATCAGATTTCATTCGTCGACGAAATTCGGGTTGTAAGAATAAAGGAATAAGGAGAACGTAGTATATTTTTTTCACACCGGAAAACACCTCTACGTTAATGAATGTAAAACCCTTCTACGGTATGACTAAAAATTATTTAAATCCACGGACGCTGGTCGACCGGTATTATTCGAGGATTGGACATAAACTCACATTCGTGGAAATGCGATATATATATGACGTTTTACAACGATGCAACGTTACCTAATGATAAAATATTAATATTTTGAGTCTCTTTTATAGAATCAGTTGAATTTTTTTATTAATTTTTTTTTATTTTAAAAACATAATTTATTTTCCGATTTTGCACTTAGATCTACAACTTATATTATTTTCCTTAAATTCAATTTTCTTCGATAAATATATTTCATAGGTATAAACTAAAAAAAATTAGAAGAGAATTCACGACGCCCTTTTGCCTGGGAAACGTCGTTGTTTCATAATGTCCTTTGATAATTAGTTATAAACCTAAGATAAAGAATTAACAAAAAAAAAACTTATTCATATGTGAATACCTGAATATCAATCTTTTTATAATTTTTAAGATTCCGAAATTATTTTTATTTTTTTTGTTTTCCTCGAAAAAAAAACTGCTGTCAATGAAACGAAAACTTTTCTTTTGCAACATTCCCCGAGAAGTAAAAAGTAACGTATATTTCGTGCAAATCGCTCACGTAAGAGATTCTTTTAACGTTTTTTTTTCCGTGTAATTAAAGGATGCTGACAGACTCTTATCTTTCATTATACCTGTGCTCAGGTAATAAAGAACGAGTTATTGAATATTTCATGAAGTTGAATGATTAATAAAATGCTATCTTGTGTATAGTATAGATCATATAAATATATATATATATTATAATATATATATAGGTAAATATAATGAATGATTACTCGAACCTGGACTTAATAGGTATAGCATACTAGAGTATAAGGAGGTATGTATATATATAATCTAGTTATATATATTAATTTAATATATATTTGTTTCTATTTATTATAGTGGCTCAGCACTACATATTCGGGTCATAACAAATAAAAACCATCCGATATTTATCACAATCACTAGGATTTTAAAGTGTTCCAAAAAATCAACCTATGATGCTTTGATGTAGGATATAATAAACTAAATTAGGTTAAGATAATCGATTGAACCATTCTAGGTTTGTATGAGATAAATTGAAAAGTAACAATATATATATGAATTGATTAGATAATGAATATTATATAATATTTAAAGCTAATAATTAATAATTAATATCATATATATAAAATATAATATAATAATAATACTACTACTACCGTACAATAATAAATATAATAAATATATAATTAATAATTATATATTATAATGCTAATTTCCAAAGATTTACACAGACAGAATCGAGATCTAATCATATAATACTTAAATAAACTACAAATTTTTGTTCTCTCATGCAGAGGTCGCTTAAAGTCGACTCTTATATTAAGACTCCAACAGCACGGTAACCAGAGAGGGTCGGGGCGCGCACAGAACGACGCAGCTAGCAAATGTGAGCAACTACGGCTTGCCACATATTACTAACTTTCGCGTATCCCTAGGTTTTTGTTCCGCAAACAAATACGACACACTACCACACACACACACATTTTCTCTAAGAAACAAGAGGATCGTCCTACTACTCACACACACCGTTCCTCGAGATATGGATTTTTCGGAAAGGCCGCCCCGACAGTGTCTGCCTGTTGGACTGAATGATGGCGCCGGTGCTCGCCTTTACTTCCGGAGCTAGCCGCTTAGCAGCCTACCTCAAAAATGGCAAAAATCCGGGTGCAAATTTGAGAGTATGGAAATGGTTACTAGGTCGAACTATACAGTGGCGTCGGAGAGAACAAATAAAAATTCGATATCGTTATTATAGAGAGTGTCAGATGTCAGCGGCAATCGTTTTCTCCCTTTCATCGTGAGACTTAATCGGACAGACGAGGAGACCCTTGGCGGTCTTTAGTTCGGCTTCATTAGTGAAGATCGATTTAGAGATATCGACGGTTTTTTCCAGAGGAATTGCGCGAGGGCCGTTTTCCGCCTCCCGTTCCCCGATTAGCTTGAAAAACTCCATGGTAGGAGAGTATAACAAACGCCTCTTCGCTCTTTCCTTACGAGTCAGCTTATTAATCCTTTCGGGCTCACATTTGTTATTAGTCCTGATACTCCCACGAGGTTTCTCGCAACCTCGCGTTTATCCTATCGATTTTTGGACACAGGCTTCGTATGTGGAGAGGAAAGCGAAAAGCTTCGTCTTTTGCAGACGTCGACGCGAAAGACTCATGTCCGTAGGGCGGTATGCCCTACTAAAATGAGCAAATTATGTGCTAGAGAGAGTCTTTCGGCGGACATATAACTGATCACATGGACCGTGTGCCGGATGGGTGGGTGTTTAGTTGATCGAGGTGGACCGTAGTTTTTATAGAAGAAAAATGACTGAAAAAGTACCAAGATTGAAATTATATGACTTTGATTCTAAAGACTACTGTATGTATATTTATATAAGTAAAAATATTCATCAGAATAGAGACATTACTTTAAAAAATGTTTTTAATCATATAACTATTATTAAACATTCAGTTTGCTAAAAAAGTCCATTGTAATTAACTATGCCCTTATAAGCTCATTAGTAATACACAAAACGGGATATCTAAGAGAAGTGACATGAAATTACGTAAATTTGTTATTAAAGTTTGAATTAAAATTCAAACAATTTTTAAGATAAGTGTAAAAGAGGTAATAAGGAGGAGATAGTGTTGTGCGTGGAGAAGATAAGGGAATCGTACACGGTCCTTCTTCGCGAAAGTCGGAATTATTGTTGTTAGGTGTTATGGTGGTGTTGGCTCGAAATAGAGTCAGAGCAATTAACATAAAATGAGACAAGCAATATAATGAGAAAAAATGGCAGTAGGGAAAATAGGGGAGTGGAGTAAGATGTCACGGGTATCGACACGGATAATAAGAGCAATTGTGATGTAAACAGCGCAGAGCGGCAAGCTTCGGCCCGTGGTTCCGGCCGAGAGCTCCTCACCATATAGAATAGAGGCCGAGAGAGAGGAGGTAATGTATGCATAGTAAGAAGTGTAGCGGGTTTGGTCGGAGTGTAGAGAGAGCGCAGATAGGAGTCGGGAGGAAAGGAGAGTAGACAGAAGACAGAGGCGCCATGCACACAGAGAGATTAGGGCAAAGAGGGGTTAGGGCGGGTTGATGAATTGGAGAAGAGACGTGCACGATGAGAAGTGATTAGAGAGAGTGAGAGGAGTATGGAAAGAGAGAGAGAGAGCACGAGAGAGAGAGAATGGTTATGAGGTGATAGGAAGGATACCATGTTTACGAAAGACGGGCGCGCAGGTAGGTTAACCAAACGCGAGCGCGAGGCGGAGAGAGGGGTGAATTAAATAGAGTGTGTGCGAGGGAATTAGGGCAGCCGAAATGAGAGCCTGTTGAACCGGAAAAGCACGCAGGACGAACAGATCTATAGATAATCAATTCTTTTTTTAGGAGACTTTTTATTATATTGTTGAAGATATATGAGAAAAGTGTGTACCAGCAGAAGACTAATACATAGAAAAAATCTCTTAATCCACCCCAAAGAGGAGAATGTTGAGTATTGTTGTGATAAAAGTAGAGATGGAGTGAGATGTATGAGGATTGATAGAGAGTAGAGAGAAAGAATTTGTGTGCCAGTAGCATTAGAGTGCGTTTATGTGAGAGAGAGTGTAATATTGTATTAGTGTACGCCAGACGCGAAGCTGAATTGGTTTACAAGAATAGGTTCAACTCAAAAAGTAATAGGGGATAGAACGGGTAGGTTGTATTGTGAACTCGTACGAACCAGGAAGATAGAGGATGATGTTGCGAGAATTTTTACGACGCAACGTTGAAACTGTGGACTTAAAGAGGATAAATAAAAAAGACGTTAAAGATGAAGCTATATAGAAGATAAGTGGGTTCTAATATGTATATATTTGGAATGAAAGAATAGGAGAGATAGACAGAGAGAGAGAGGAGACAAGAAACTGAAGGAAGTGGTGAAAGTAGAAGAAAGAGTTGTACGAAATAAGGGGAATGCAGGACTTGATCAAGGATTAGCTTTGGAAGAACTAAGCCACTCAAGAGAATTTGTTTAGTACCCTGTTGCACGGCGGGGGAGGGCAGAGCCAGAGGGTCGTAGTTTGTTAGAAGCGACGGGGGGAAGGGGCGAGAGACGGAACGGTATCGATAAATAGGGTGGGAGACGCAATTAGACGAGCAGTGCGGACGGAGGAGACCCAGGACAATAGAGAGGGCAAAAGAGAGCACAAGAGCGCGCGCTTAAGGCGATGAGTGAACCGTCAGATGGTGTAAAGGAACTACAATGTCGCGATATATGATGCGATGTGGGAAGAGATCCACAGAGGGTTACGAGGCGGACAAGGAGTTGTGCGTGTATAGAGAAAAATATGATCGTGTAGTGCGGGTTTTTACAGACGAGTTGTTTGTTTGGGGATAGAGAGGAGAGGTGCGAGAATGGTGGTCTGCACCGTTATAATCGACGGATAGGAGGCTGTGCCTTACTTGCGGAATATGATGCCGATGACGGTAACGCGGCTGCGGAAAGATTCTTCTGAGAATTGTTGGGACATTTAATATGGTAGTCGAGAGACGGAGCAGATGGGTGCGTGGTTTTATGGGTGTCAAGACGAGCAAGCGAGAGTGGCGAGCGAGTGGGGACACAAGCTCGGCTGCAAGGACTTGGCGATGGCGTCTGAGCTCGGTTCATTAGCGACACGAGTGAGAGTTCAGGAGCGAGAGTTGAGCGAGCGAGTGAGATGTCAGAATTAGTGGCACCACGAGGCTTATGTTTATAACCAGAGATGTCAAAAATATGCAAGAGAGAGAGTAGAGACGACCCCTCTTCGCTCCTTGTGCTGCTAATGAGCGCGTCTGTCGAGATCGCACCCGGTTGAGCGCATACAAGTGTGAGTGTCGCGAGGATAATGATTGAGAGCGCGGGGCGTGGTATATACAGAGACGCGGGTCTATATTAGAGAAGAAATAGTCTTTCGCCTTGCGAAGCAAAAATTGCGAGTGACGGGTCTCGAGCGAGAGGTTCTCACAGGGAAGCGCGAGGTGAAGGTATTATCGCGAGAGAAGAGAGCGTTGTGCTAATAAATGAGCGCGGGAGTAAACGATCGGTGATCGAGGATTTGTATGAGAAAAGTAGAGAAGCTACGAGCACGAGAGTGACATGATGAGTTGAGAGTTCATGAAAGGATATGAAAATAGTTTTATAGGATAGTGGGAATGGGAGTGAAAAAATAGAATTGGAATGGGAATGGGAGTGAAATAGGAATCACATTATTATTGTTTTTAAATGACTGAGATTCCCAATGAAACGATACCGTCTACAGTGACATTTTCGAAGCGAAAATAAAAAATTAACAACAGTGATCAACAAATACACTTTTTTTGCGTATAAACTGTCGTTAGGCTCTATGTAGCCACGTTTCGTGGGGAATTGATTTAAATCGAATGTCTATGCGTAAATAATTAGATATGATGAGAGAGAATGAATTCGAGGGACAGAAAAAGAGAGAGAGAAAAAATTGGATCAAGGAGAAAAAGACGAGTGAAAGAGAAACTAAATAAACCGGGGGAGAACGGGTATGCACGTTATATGAGCGAGGCGGAAAGATAGTCTGTATTCAAAATATTTGTAGTGTGACGCAAGGATGCGAGAGTGTGGCGGGCGAGGCCAGTAGATTCTGAGGTTCCGTGACGAAGAAACCGAAGAAGACGGGAGATTAGGCCTTAGACGAGAGTGGATGGCGAGAAGGGCGGAGAAACGCGCGGGCGCCGTTCGGTGGAAACTGCGCCGGACCTGTGGAGGCCGGGGGCAGGAGAGAATAAGACTGGAGGTTGCTTTGTAGCTTTATATTGAGCTAATGATGTGAGAAAGAAAGAATTCAGAGAGGGGGTGGGTTGTAAGGAGTAAATTTCTAGACAAGGCCCTCCAATGTTTGTTAAAATAGAGTAGGGATAATTTTTATAGATTTATTTACCGGTGGGAAACACGGCACTATTGTGAGAGGTTAAGGTCCGGAATTCTGCAGGGGAGTCCCGAAAAAGTTAAGCCGTGAGATCCGTGGAGGGTGACGATTAAAAACATACATTGAGGGGGAGAGGAATGGACGGACGAGAGTACACGCGAGTGTGGAATACAGATATGTGGATGACCAGACGAATTATGGGATAAAAGCACGAGTTGCACAGAAGTACTTCAAAAGTACAGAGTAAGAAACAGTGTAATTCCGCAATCGTGTGCGTGAAAAAAGGAAAGGTGATATAGAGAGAGCTTATTGAGCGCGAGAGAATGGAGATAGTCGCTCGCCATTATGTGAACGAGTACGAGTATCAGAGAGCAAAAGAGAGATATTCGCAAACGTTACTCATCGGTGAAAAAAGAAACGATTTCGAGCATAAATAAAATGAACCAGTTAGAGAAAATTTTCCCGTTATTTTTTAACGAGGGATACGCTACGGGGTTCTTACAGAAATCAAAAATTCCGATTTTAAATTTAGCGATAAGACATTTTAGATATTTAAATGATAACTACAGAACAGAACAGAATAGGGCCGTCAAGGAAAGAGACGCCCGATGTTTGAAGGAATCTTATGGGAATAGCGAAATTTATCAAACATTTTCTGATGGCATCTACGATCAAGGGTATGCGCGCATCATACACATACCAATATGTAGGTCCGAATCGAAGCATTATATAAACGAGGAATTCTTAATTCAAAAATTTGATAATGATTGTTATAATTCTTTCAAGAGTGAAAATAAACCTTTCATTTCACTGAAAGCGAATATTCCTATTACTTTGAATCAGGTTGATAAATTATGCTTAGATACAATCGAAACGATTAAAAACGGCGGTGCTAGTGCCGTTGTCGGTGATGAAGAAATTAAATGTGAGGAAATTATAAAGGAAAATATTGAAAATTTGTTAAGCTTTGGACAGTCTCTGGGAGGTAGAACGAAATCAAAATATTTTAATCAATTACTCTCACTGCTTTACTTTAACGCTATATTGTATATTTCTAACGAGAGCGTAAATGAGGACAATCTAAGATTGTTTTCGGCAACACCGACGAACTATTTGACCCTAAAATTATACATTTTCTTTCGAATATTCTATGTTTGCCCAACAACATATATTTGGGAAGTAAAAATGTTTAAATCATACTTAATCGATCGTTTAAGCACGGCAAACATCCACCGATTTCTTTTTGATTCGTGGCACTTTAGAGAAATGAATCTTATTAATAAAAGAAAAAAGAGACCATTCCCTTTAAATGATGATACAAATTTGTGTTTTAATGAATATTCGAACCCGACTCACCTTATTTCCTGTTCCTCGATCCTGAAAGCCCTAAAACGGTTAACTAAATCGATGGAAAAACACGAGATCGAGCTCTCTCGACTTTCTAGTAAAGGGAAAGAAGAGAGAATCGACTCTCTCAAACAATCTCTTAAAATCGAATGCTTGAATGTATTACTTCTTTATTTTGGTCTCGTATACGCAATTCCTTGGCGAGTGTTGAGAGGACTAAAATATGAAGAAGTCATTGATTTAGTTTTTGGAGTTATACCCGAAACGATTCAACCGTCTATTGGCTTACCGCATCTTATGGGGTTGCCATCGATAGCGCTGCATTTGTCGGGAATTAAGCAATGGGAAATAAATCCTTTCATGAAAGTTATATGCGACTCGAACGAAGAATTCGTATATCAATTTGGACATTTTTCAAAAGTGATCCGATTTTCTACTACAAGAAAAAGCAAAGCATTGATCGAGGAAGATGCGACTTCGAGTGATATTGACGACGACTGCATTTTGAATTGTGGCGATCTGCCGCAAGGAGAAAATACTGGAGAGCTTATTTCGTTTCATAAAAAGACAAAACTTATTTCAATACTACAGAAGATCGCTCACCATTAGCGAACAACTTTAACGGAACGAGTGAAAGCAGATTGAGGTAATGCTTTTCGTATTACAATTGGAAGAGTATCTCTGAAACGCGAATATATTCGAGCAAAACCTCTGAACTTTAATTCCGTTGTTTTACACATTTCAATAACTTAAAGAATGGTCGATATTATCAAGTTTCCAAAAAATATCGAGACCATGGCTTTCTGAAAATACTAATGTTTGGTATAAAAACATATTATCGAGTTTCGACGTAAAAAGAGAAATTTTTATCTCTCGCAACCAAACCAAATGCCGGCAATTCGCAAACCACTTAATAAAAAAGTTTAATTTATTCAAGATTACGTCGTTCTATGTGGAGTTTTAAATACCCGGCAAGAAAAAAATCTACGCGTAGAGAATGAGAGGAGAATTTTAACTTAACTCCCGAAAATACTCTCGCAGATCCGGTGTTGAATTATGCCGTTACGCATCCACTTTTGTACGACTACAAAAATGTTATACCCGGCGGGATATCTACTATAGGAAATGAAAAATTTTTGGAACAAAAACTAGGAAACATATTTTCGACCACATATTCCTTCAACGCCTTAAGAATAACCTCGCTAAATTTTGTATTGAAATCATCCGCTGAATCGTTATTAGCGTCACCCTTCTTCAACGATGAGGACAAATGGCTAAGGAAACGACTATTTGCGGAAATAATTAATGCGGCTAACGAGAATTTTAAAGATATGCCTCAAATGTTAGTTTTGAAAATGCATACGGAGAAGATTTTCGAAGATGAACTAGCTTCGTACAAAAACCCACATCGCCGAGAAACAATTAGGTATTTCAACGGGGGTGAAACCAACTTCAACGTCAGTCAAGAGAAATTGAAAGCGATTGAAAAAACGCGTTTTTTTATTTGAAAATAGCTAAAGTTTTTACATTCATATATTATTTTTATCATACTTGAAATAAATTTTTTTATATTAAGTAATACTTTCCTTTACCTTAAATATTTTCAATTTTGAAAGATTTACGATTTTGATGAAAAAACATACAGACCTCCTCCCACTCGTTTCGATGAATTTTTCATGTTAATTGGGTAAGGAATTGAAACATTTCCCAATAATTCGATCGGATCATTGTTTTAAGCGTTCCCTCGGTTTCGCTGATTCGACGGGCCTTTCGAGTTCCTAATCCGATCGATTGACTTATTAAGCGAATGACCCACTCACAATCAATTAGATTAGGAACTGAAACGCTTCATATATTTTGCTGACTCGGAGGGTATTACGAGCTTTTAATCCGGTTGACCGAAGATGATATCGTATAAGTCGATTGGTGTGTTTTTAATTTTTAATTATTTTCTTTTACAGTACCTAGATGATGATGATGTTGTCGTTTTGGAACGACCAGAATATCTTAAAGTAAATCTTCATTGGGACCCGAAACCTGATTGAAAGTCACAGTAGAATGATAATAAAATTGAAGAAATAATTTTTTTTGATAAATTATTATTATTATATTTAAGATCAATAATAAAATTGAAGCAGGGAAAATAAAAATGTTAATATAAGTTATAAAATTTATTTCAAGAACATTAACAAAAAATATACAATGTGATATAGTTGAAATATATTTATATATTATTATACGCTTAAATATTATCAATATTTCAATAATTTTGGCGTATGTACGATGTTTTCATGAAATGATTGCTTTGAAGGCGTACTTTATAACGCTCCTACAGATCGGACATGACTCGAGGGCGAGTGCGCAACAACAGCACGTTACCATGTGTTTGCAAGGTAAAAATACAATTTGCGTTTTATTGTCCATACAAACTGTGCAACGCGCGTCTCTTGCAAAATTACGGGTTTCCGTCGAGGAGGCCGAGACGGGTGTAGCTTCTTCAGTGATTGATTGCGAAAGATCGTGGATATTAGATAGATTGTTACGACGTGTGGGTATCGACGTAGAATTTTTAATAGTGTTTTCATCGTTATGGGTGCTGTCATCAGCGATTATCACGCTCGTGCTAGGTTCGTTTAACGTTCTTGGGCTGATACGATCATCGTTGGTTTCTCGTTCGGCTTCGTCAGTGGTAATTAATACAGAAAAATCATTACTATTTTCATTACGATTCGTGCTTTCTGCAGCTGTGTTCGTGGCATTTACGCTCGGATTATTTATCGTAACTGGGTGGGAACGATCCTCGATGGTCGATGGTCCTATTTTATTTTCCAAATATTGTCGCAAGACAGAAATCGTATTGAGACAATCGTCTAATATTTCATCGGCTCGCCTCATTCGCTCTCTAGCTTTTTTAACTATTTCGCTTTCATTATCATTTTGACCATGAGATTCTAACGACGACGACGACGACGACGACAGCATCCACGACGAAGATGACGACGACGATGGTGCTGCTGCTCCTGCTCCTGCTGCTGCTGCTGCTATTCCTGCTTCTGCTGCTATTCCTGCTACTTCTGTAGCTATCGCTGCTGCTGCTGCTACATTCGACAACGACTCTTCCAGCCGAGGCATGCGAGAAGCAGGAACTTCCTTTTGTGCCTCGTCCGATTTATTAAACGAAATAAATAGGCATTCGGGGGACCATTTAGCGTGTTCGTCCCACGGATCGTCGTTCGCCTCCCAGTTTCTGAGTCCGAGGCCGCAAGAGAAACACCTCACGTGATCGCTAAGTTTATAATAATAAAATCCTGCCTCCGCTAATTTTTCTGGAGTCTGCCTAACCCTATTAGGCCAACCAATGAAGGATTGTAAACGGGTTTCTCGCATCGCAAATTCCTTAGCTCGGGGTGCCAGGTAAGGGCGAAGGCCGAAACTCGTAATCAATAAATTTTTAGTCGAAGAATTAGTTAAAATTTTTAAACAGTCGTGATATTCTGACCACGTGCCTCTTGTGTCTCTTCTCCCTAAACCGCACACATCGATGCCGCTGGTTGGCGCGTCGCTACCGGCATCGGAGGAAAAATTTGTCG
>JABUQX010042088.1:0-2500 GCA_015478945.1 Trachelipus rathkii
TGGTGAAGGAAGGGATTAGGAAATTAATAGAAAAAGTTATAGTTGGACTTATTAAACGAGTTAGAGGATGAATCCGTTAGCTGGGTCTCAGACAGTAATAAAACGTTAGGTTGAGAGTTAGAGATGGGATTAATCACGATTCATGGTTAGAGTAGGCCATGCAACGTTGAAGTCAATAGAGAATCCGCTGACCAGTCTAAATTGAATTTGTTATAGAAGGATTGTGCCGAAGACTAGTCCTTGTTAGCATTTTTACAATATTTAAAATTAATTTTGTCGGAAAAGAAGTGTTTAACATGCGATCACTATTGCGAAGTTATTAAAGTTAATGAGGTGTTTCAATTTCGTTGCAAAATTAGAAGTTGTAAAAATATTTATAGTTTCTCCTGAGGGTTGTTGGTTTAACCGGTTGCATATTTCTTATGAAAAAGCTTTATATTTAACATAACATTGAGAAATCCCAACATTTCACAGAATTTTGTTACATTATTGGAAAGTTCAACAATTATTGCAAGGTAAACTAAGATTGCTTAAAATTCTAGACGGCGTAGTTTTCGCAGACATCTTCATCATTTGCAATGATCAAGATTATAATATAAAACCCTTGAAAATAATACATAATTAAAACGCAAAAAAAAGTAAAAGAACAAAATAGAGCGAAGACATTTAAAAGGCTTGAATTGAAAAAACTTAAAACTTACAAATCTTAACTAACATTACTTTAACACTCGAAAAGACAATCGTACAGTTATCACTAACACAGCAGAGGTCAACTATATATATATATATATATATATATATATATATATATATATATATATACTATATATATAATATATATATATATATATATATATCTATTATGATTATATAATATATATTTATATATATATATATATATATATATATATATATCATATCGGCCCTGTTATGTTTTAAGACTCCGTCAGTTTATGATTTTTTTTTTTTAACATATTGCTAGTAAATGATACAACAATGTATTTCACTGGTGCTGGAAATGATTGAAAAGTTTAAATATTTTAAATAATTTTTAAATTAATTTTTATAAAAAAATAAAAAAATGAAATATCTCGAAAAGTGACTTTGAAAAAACAATTACATATTTGAATTCAGCGTAAAAATATATATAAAAATGTATATAAAAAAATATTACCAAATTCAAGCAAATAGAAAAGTGGGACACTTAACAGAAAAACCAAATTAATATTTGGAATCAGCGTGTTAAAGCTTATTACAAAAATATTAAAAAAATTAGGGGGGCTCGAGCACGACGGGGGACAGAGGGGGGACGTTTTCCATACCAGGTAGGGGAGGGGCGGAACGCCCGAGACCCCAAATACCAAAGAGCGGGGTTCGGAAGAACTCTCCGGAGGGGGTGGAAATTGTTTTCCTACCTGTTCGTTTCTCTCGGAAGGCCGAGAGACCCAGTTCCTGTCATCTTTGCGGTTTACCCTTGGGTATTCCTTTAGTAAAAAAAAAAATTAAAACTGACGGAGTCAAAAACGTAACTGGTCTATATATCTTTTGAATCATGTCTTCACCTTAAATTAACTGTTTAGGGATCATATACTAGAAATATATAAAAAAAAATATCCATCTCAATCTTTCCCATCGCTATGAGCTAACTGTTTTTATTGTTTTATGTCATATTTAAGCAGATATTGTGTGTAAACTAGGTGAAAATAACTATTCATTGTTATAAAAATTAGATCTTTGTATGAACTAAACATAAATTTATTAAAAACATATATTTTGTTTTTAGTTTTTATTATTTCATTTTCTTATTAAATTCTTATTTGATTAACCTGATGTAGGAGCTGTAAAGAATAGAAGCAAACACCAATCAGCTCTCTATCTGCTATCAATAAATCAATAGATATAATAAACCAAACTCCAATTGAGCACACCCCCACCCTTTTTTCTGACCATGATCCATTGATTGAGCGATTAAAGTTATATTTAAATTATTCTCTTTCATTTATTTCAGTGTATACTAATATTTATAACGTGTTCTTTTTAGTTTATAATAAATATTTGTTTTTTACTCCTTTTAATACCTGGACTGAAATTGAATCTATTTTATATAACATCCTTAGAATTTATATATTATATATTATATAATATATATATATCATATAATCTAATATATATATATATATATATATATAATAATATATATATTATATATTATTTATATATATAATATATGTATAATATATATAATATATATATATATAATATATAAGTATATATATTATATATAATATTTATATATAATATTATATATATATATATTAATAATATATTATATATATATATATATATATATATATATATATATAATATATATTAGTGATGGCTGCAGATGTCATTTTTTTCGCTTCCGCGGATGCGGATGTGGATGCGGATGTTTGATTTTTAAACAATCCGCGGATGGCGATGCGGATGCGGATGTTTACTATCATATATATATATATAT
>JABUQX010042088.1:12500-23987 GCA_015478945.1 Trachelipus rathkii
TCTCATGTTATTACTGGAACCTTCTGGTAATTGATTTATGAGATGAATGCAAGAGAAGGAGGATACAGAACTGAGAGAAGACTCGCGAAAAATCACTTGAGGAGAGTAAAGGATAGGAAGCTCAAGGAAGGAAACTTAGAGAAAGTAACGGAACGCCTCTAATTAACGCACTCAAACGACTTAACGGGGATTCAGAAGACGAGAAGTACATACAGAAGAAGAATAGGCTAGTAAGACCTGGGAAGTGTACGACCGCTAGAACAACTGCTTACAGAAGGAGACTACTTCCTGTAGTGGGCCCACGATGATTGATACCAGGGATATTAATAATCGGTGAATATATGGTCGGCCTGTGGGAAGCATTTTGGAAAGTAGAGAGGCGAAGACTTAAATTTGGGCCTGTTTTTTGTGATATGACATTAGTGTACACGGAAATTTCAAGCGAAAATTTGACTGGATACTTTTAACGAATTCACCGTCCTGACTGGAAGCGTTGTATAAACTTTGAAAAACTTACGAAAAAGAATGGATTATAACTTGTTGTGTAAGTTATGTCAAGAGTTAGGGTTGAAGGGTAGAGAGGCCAGGGACTTTATAGCAGAAGAAAGAGCTGCTGAGGCCGCGAGGCGAAAAGAAGAAGCCCTTAAAAAGGAAAAAGAGCGAGAGGCTGTTGAGAGGAGAGCTGAGAGAGAGGCTCTTGAGAAAGAAAAGGAACGAGTGGAAAAAGAAAATTCTTGCTGGATATGCAATCTCCTATAGGAGTAAAGGAAAGAATGTTAGAGAGAAACTTTCCATGTTCCGAATCGGAAAAGGAACGATCAGAATACAATGAAGCCGAGTCAGATTTTGTTGACACCACCAAGGACTTTGAAGAAGTTGCCGAAGAAAATGGTGTCGAAGTTAAACAAGAATCTGAGACTTCGAGAAAACAGGAATGGGCGGAGACGCCGAATGTGAGTTTAATCAAGGAGACGCCCACGCGCGAGGAAATATAAAGGGAGCGCAACACACCGGAATGACCAAGTCGGAGAAAAGCTGATACGGGCAGCATTGGGAATTGGAAGTAGAGAATTTAGGAGAGGACGGAACTCCAAAATAAAGATCCGCGTGATATCCCTGAAAATTGACGCGAAAGTTTGATACGACTAGGGAAGAAGACATCCGGTTTTAAATGGGTATATGGAACCAAGGTTCAAGAAGATTATATGCACTACCTCGCCGTAGGTGAATAAACGTATATGTAATATCAGGAATTATATATAGAATGAGAAAAAGCAACCGAGAAATGATAAAAAAAAGATAGTGTCTCGAACAGCATCGGAATTCAAGTTAGCGGAGAGTCGCGCAAAGAATCAACGCTGGGAGGACATCTTGCGGATAAATTTAAGGCGCGAGGAAAAAATTGTTGAATACATTTCTAATTCGCGAAATACTTAGGACCATTATCATTTGCTTATAGAGAAGCATCTCAAGAAAACACAGGGTTCGTGCCGTTTGAACTACTATACAGAAGGTCAATGAGAGGATCATTACGAATTTTGAAAGGGTTATGGACAGAAGAAATTCGTGAAAATGAAGTAAAGAATAATCATCAGTACGTATTCGGAATGCGTGAAAAGTTAGAGGAAACAATGAAAATAGCTCAAGAGAAATTTAAAAAGGGCTCGAGTTAGATATAAACATTATTATGATCGGAAAGCGAAGGATCGAAAGTTCAAGAAGGGTGAGAAGGTACTTTCTATTACCAGATGAAGCAAAAATTAATATGCTGGAAAGGATTCATTCGTCGCTGAAAA
Organism: Trachelipus rathkii; assembly: GCA_015478945.1. NCBI lineage: Eukaryota > Metazoa > Arthropoda > Malacostraca > Isopoda > Trachelipodidae > Trachelipus > Trachelipus rathkii. The sequence continues at coordinate 14,297 of JABUQX010042088.1, forward strand.
GAGTAGCGTGTTAAGTAAATCAAGAATTTGAGACTTCGGGTACAGGAATGAAGATAACTAAGGGGTCAAATGAAACACTGTCTATATTCGGTCAACTGATATTACTCAAGAGGAAGCTAGATCGGACTTCAACATTTGTGGGAACGGAAAAAGAACAAGAATTGAATTCGACAAGAGTTGTCTTGGATTGAAACCGAATCGTTTAGTGTTGAATATAATGAAGAGATAAAGTCTGACCTCTTAGTAAGGAGCTCATGCCACATGTGGGTGATGTTAAGACAACCGACATCGACGGAAAGTGGGGTTGTAAAAGAAATTGGGCGAGAGAAAGGGATCAGATTCGATAGAGTCACCTCTACATGTAGATGACAGAAATTCCTGGAGCCACAGAAGAAATGGGAGAAGCGGCGGTCGTAACCTAAGCAGTAGAGGAAAAGATCCACTGAAAAAGCGGACTATAGATCGCGAAAGAAGTTAGTGATAACGGAAATTGTTTTAGCATATTTAGACATTAATGAGATGCGCAGATACTACGATTCGGATGAGATATACGTTGCGATTTTCTGCCTTAAAATATGACATGTCCAACAGAATGACCGATTGGGGAACAGACTGTGGAAAATAAACCTGACGAACAGTTGATGAAACAAGAATGTTTATCCGGAGAGAAAAGATGGTTGTTTTAAGGGAGGATGGAGCTTGTTCATCATAAAGCATCCAAAGGACCTTGCATTCCGAAACGGATCAAAGGAGCCTCTTCGAAATGAATAAGACCGAAGAATGTTTAGAGAAGGCATAATCGTCGGAATGGAGGAACAAGAGTTTCCGGGATACAGAAAAGTCAGGAGAGACAATCATTACAGATTCATCTGGTAAATTGTGAATGAAGAACAAGAAGAAATCAAGAAAAATCGTTTCCTTCATCTTAATAAGGGGGATTTTCTACAGCTGAAGTTTAGATGAAAAAAGGTTAAGCATCATTTTAACATCAATTAGAATGCTTTTAGATTATATTTTATTAGTGAGGATTGCTTTTTCGTAATTAATTCTATTCAGTATTTTTTTTAAAATTCATTTTTTTAATCAGATAGAAAATTTTATTATTAATTCAATAATGTTTAGATTGTAAAATTATTTGAAATATTTTTAAGATATATCTTAATAGTAATAATTATTGAAAATAATTTTACGAAATTTGGTAATATATTTTGTAGGTGATTTATAAGTAGCTTTGCCGGGGGCTTTTTAGAAGGAAAAATGGTATAAAGAGTCGGCTTTCTCATATATAGTGTTCATTCTTGTTCGCGCTCTTTATATCAGATTCCTTGACGTGTACAACTTATATTTACGAGGATTAAAAGGTTAAGGTTTACGTTCTTCTATTTCATTACTGCAAAACTCTGGTACACTTGGATTAAACTGAAGATCTGCAAGAGGAAGGAGGATAACAAGAAACCTGGAGAAAAAGACTCGCGAAAAAAAACAAACTTGAAGGACCTCAAGGAAGCTCAGGAGGAAATTAAGAAGAAAGTAAGGAAAGCCTTTATATACGAATTCACAAAGCTTAACGGGGGATTTCAGGAAGACAGAAAGTACACCAAAGAAACTTTTAAAGCTAGTAAGAACTGGGAAGTGTCAGACCCTAGAACACTGCTTCAGAAGGAGACATACTCATCTGTAGGTTGGCCACGAAGATACCAGGATATTTATATGTGACATAATTGGTTGTCGGCTGTCGGAAAGAGTGAAAGCTAGAGAAGCGAAGACTTAATTTTGGGGCTTTTTTGTGTGATGCAGCGTGATACCTGGAAATTTCAAGCGGAAATTTTGACTGGAACTTTTACGGAATTCTCACCACGTCCTGCACTGAACGTTGTATTAAACATTTCTTTGAAAACTTACAGAAAAGATCGGATAATAGTCGTTAAAAGCTATGTCAGGAGTTGGATTGAAAGGCAAGAGGTCAGAGACTCTAATAGCAGAGAAACGAGGCTGCTGGGCCGCCGAGCGAAAAGATAGAGGCCGAGAGGCGAAAAGTGAGGCCGAGAGGCGAAAGAAGAATTGAAAAAGGAAGAAACGAGTTTGAAATAGAGAAGAGGAAGCGCGATATTGAACTGTAAGAGAAAAAAATACAATTTTGGACTTTTTTTTTTTTGGTTGTTTGTGCTGGATTATTTATGAGCAATCTCTCCTCCCTATAGGAGTAAAGGAAAAAGGATTCAGAAGAGAAACTTTCCATGTATCCGAATTAGAAAAGGAGGAACGATTAGATTACACTGAGTCGAGTCAGAAAGATTTTGTTGACATACTTCCCGCCGCCGAGGGCCCTCTGGCTCCCCCTCTCTGAGTAGGTTTGAGAGCAAAAATGGTGTCGATAAGTTTAAGCAGTTCTGGACTTCGAGGACAGGTGGGATGGGGGGCGGTAAGGATATACATGGTCGCCGAATTGTGAGTTTACCAATCAAGGACGAACCGCGCCACTCTTTGCTGCGCCTGAGGGAAAATATAAGGGAGCAAACCATCCTGGACTGCACAGTCCGAGAGAAAAGCTGAGAATCGCGAGGGCAGCATCTGGCAATTGAGTAGAGAATCGTTTTACGGGAGAGGACCGAACGCCAGTCCACTCGGCTACTCTCAATCATGCCTTTCACCCAAAATAGAAAGGATCCGCGTGAATCCTGGAAATTGACCGAAGTTTGGATACGACTACGGAAAGAAGAATGCGTTAAAATCGGTATAAAGTGAACAAAGTCAGAGATATATGACGACCTCACTTGGTGAATACGACTTGTATCCGATTATCATAATACGATGGAGACACGAGAATGTAAAAGACTAGTGGTAGTCTCGAAACGGCCTCTCGGAATCAAGGCTTAGGAGAGGTCGCGCAGAATCTCTCCGCTGGGAGGAACATTTCCTGGGATATAGGGCGCGAGAATTGATTTGATATTTTTAAAATCGGGAATTCTAAGGCCATATCACTTTTGCTTTAGAGAAGCATTCAAGAACGACAGGGTTCGCTGCGTTTGAAAACTACTATCGAAGGTCAATAGAGGTTCATTATCGAATTTTGAAAGGGTTATGGACCGAAGAATTTCGTGAATGAGTAGAATAACTCCATCAGTAGGTATTCCGGAATGCGGTGAAAAGTTTACATGGAAAACAATCGAAAATAGTCAAGAGATTTAAAGGGCCCTCGGTAGAGATTAACAACAATTATTATGATCGGGACACGCAAGATTTCGAAGTTCAGAAAGGGGAAAAGGGTACTTATTCTAACTTTAACCCGACTGAGAAGCAACAAATTAAATATGCAAGGAAAAGGACCATTAATCGTCGCTGAAAAAAGTAAGACGTTTAAGTAAATCAAGAAAATTTTGAGCACTTTCGGGGAGTACAGGAAGAAGATCAAATCTAGCGGGGTAAATTAACTGGTCTACTATTAGGTCACTGATATACTAAGACAGGAGACTACGATCGCGACATTTCAAAATTTGGAACGGAGAAAGAAACCAAGAATTGATTCGAAGAATTGTTTGGATTGGACTGGAACGAATATACCGATTTATAGTTCGGGAATCTAATGAGAGATAAAGCACTCCTGAAACTACCTATTAAGAGGAAGACTAATGCCCCCAGATGTGGCGTGATGTTAACAAACCGACGGAAAAGTGTTTTGTAAAAGAATTGCGAGAGAAAGCGGTCAGAAAATTCGATAAGAAGCTACCTCTAAATAATGTAGATGAACAGAAATCTGAAGCCCACAGAAGAATGGGAGAACGCGGTCGTAACCATAGCAGTAGAGGAAAAGATGCCACTGAAGGAGCCCATAGAAGAATGGGAGAACGCGGTCGTAACCAATGAACGAAAATCGTTTAGATAATTTAGAAAATGAGATGCAGATACTACGATCATCGGATGAAGATTATACGTTGCAGATTTCTGCCTTAAAATATGATATGTCAAAAGAATTGACGATTGGGAAAGATGTGGAAAATAAAACTGACGAACCAGTTGATGAAAAGAATGTTTTATCGGAAAAGATGTTGTTTAAAGGAGAGGATGGTCTTCCATCATAAAGCATCAAAGAGGACCTCCATTCGACGATCAAGAGCTCTTCGAAATGATAAGACCGAAGACTCGTTAAGAGAAGGTATCAAAATCCGAACTCGGAATGGAGGATACAAGAGTTTCGGGATAAGAAAACGTAGGAGCAGACAATCTTAGCAGAATTCATCTGTAAATCGTGATGAAGGAAAGAAGAATCCACAGAATCCGTTCCTTCATCTTAATAAGGGGGATATTATCACAGATGAATGTGGATTTTACTCAGGTTTAAGCTTCATACATCAGTAGATGCCTTTAGGTTTTATTAGTGAGACATCTGCTTTTCGTAAATTAAATCAGGATTTTTTTTAGTGCATTTTTTTAATAAGAAATTTTAAATATTGTTATTTATTCAAGAAATGACTAAATTATATACTTTTAAAACGCTTGTCTAAGGTCGTGACACTTCCCAGGTCGTAACTGGCTTAATTTCTTCTGACGTTCTTCTATCTTCCTGAATTCCCGTCAAGTCGTTCGAGCCGTTGTATAGAGACTTCCTTACTTTCTTCTTAAGTTTCCTCCTGATCTTCCTTCAGGTCCTCAAGATTCTCGCGGAGTCTTCTCTCAGGCTCTTGTTATCCTTTTTCTTTTGCAGTCTTCAGTAAATCCAAGGTTGTACCAGGAAGGTTTGCAGTAATGAAATGAGAATAACTAACCTTAACCTTTAATCCTCGTTAAATATAAGTTGTACACGTCAAGGAGTCTGGATATAAAGAGCGGCGAACAAGGAATGAACACTTATATGTATAAAGCTCGCTCTTTTATACCATTCTTCCTTAAAGCGCTTACTTATAAATCACTATAAATATTATTACAAATTTCGTAAAATTATTTCAAATAATTATATATTTTAATTTATCCTAACATATTATACCTAAATAATTTTTAAATCTAAAACATTATTGAATTATAAAATTTTTAATTCTTAACAAATATGATAAAAATACTGAATTATTACGAAAGCAGATCACTCATAATAATAACCTAAAAGCATTTCTATTGATGGTAATGATGCTTAACCTTTTTTTGCATCTAAATTCATCTGTGATAATATCCCCCTTATTAAGATGAAGAAACGGATTCTGTGGATTCTTCTTTTCTTCATCACAATTTACAGATGAATTCTGGTAAGATTGTCTGCTCCTACTTTTTCTTATCCCGAAACTCTTGTTTCCTCCATTCCGAGTTCGGATTTTGATGCCTTCTCTTAACGATTCTTCGGTCTTATCATTTCGAAGAGCTCTTGATCGTCGAATGCAGGTCCTTTTTGATGCTTTATGATGAAAGTCCATCCTCTCCTTTAAACAACATCTTTTCTCTTCCGATAAAACATTCTTTTCATCAACTGGTTCGTCAGTTTTATTTTCCACATCTTTCCCAATCGTCAATTCTTTTGACATGTCATATTTTAAGGCAGAAATCTGCAACGTATGATCTTCATCCGATGATCGTAGTATCTGCATCTCATTTTCTAAATTATCTAAACAATTTCCGTTCATCACTAACTTCTTTCGCGAATTCTTATAGTCCGCTTCTTCAGTGGCATCTTTTCCTCTACTGCTATGGTTACGACCGCGTTCTCCCATTCTTCTGTGGGCTTCAGGATTTCTGTCATCTACATTAGAGGTGACTCTACTATCGAATTCTGACCTTTCTCTACTCGCAATTTACCTTTTACAACACTTTCCGGCCGTCGGTTGTCTTAACATCTCAACGGCCAGCATGTGGGCATAGTCCTTCCTTAACTAGGGAGTTTCAAGTGCTTTATCTCTATCATAGATTTCCGAACTCAAAATCGGATTCGTCCAATCCAAAGACAACTTCTGTCGAATCGAATTCTTGGTTCAATTTTCCTGGTTCCCAAAAATTTTGAATGTGCCGATCTAGCTCCTTCTTGATAATCCAGTTGACCGAATAAAGTAAGACAGTGTGCATTTGACCGGCCCTAGTTTTGATCTTCTCCGTACTCCCGAGAGTCTCAATATTCTTGATTACTTAAACGCTAACTTTTTTCAGCGACGATAAGAATGAATGGGTCCCTTCCACATGTGCATATTTAATTTGTTGCTTCAAGTCGGTAAAGTATAAGTACCTCTTTTCTGAACTTTCGAATCTTGCTTCCGATCATCAATATGTTTTTATTACTAACTCGAGCCCTTTAAAATTCTCTTGAGCTAATTTTCATGTTTCCTCTAACTTATTTTCCGCATCGTCGCGAATACCGTACTACCAGATGAATTATTCTTTACTTCATTTCTCACGAATTTCTTCTGTCCATAACCCTTTCAAAATTCGTAATGATCCTCTCATTGACCTTCTGTATAGTAGTTCAAACGGCACGAACCCTGTGTTTTCTTGAGATGCTTCTCTATAAGCAAATGATAATGGTCCTTAGTATTTCGGCCGATAGAAATTATTCAACAATTTTCCTCGCGCCTTATTTATCCCAGGATGTCCTCCCAGCGTGGATTCTTGCGCGACTCTCGCTAACTTGATTCCGAGCTGTTTCAAGGTACTGTCTCTTCGTTAAATTCCAAACACAAATCAAATTCGTTCCGATCCAGAACAACTTCTATTGAATCAATTCTTGGTTCATCTTCCGTTCCTAGTTTTCCAATGTCAGGTTTAGCTCCTTCTGAGTAATCTGTTGACCAAATGTGAGACAGTGTCCGTTCGACTCTACATTGATCCTCTAATTTTTGAGGTTCGTCCTCTCCCGTTAAATTTTCCAATTCGGTTCCCAACGCTGCCGATTCAGCTTTTCCCTCGACTGTGCAGTCCGGTGGTTTTACTTCCTTTATATTTCCTCGCGCGTGGGCGTCTCCTTGATTAAACTTACACTCGGCGTATCTTCCATCCCATTCCTGTTCTCTCGAAGTCTCAGATTCTTGTTTAACTTCGACACCATTTTCCTCGGCAACTTCTTCAAAGTCCTTGGCAGTGTCAACAAAATCTGACTCGGCTTCATTGTATTCTGTTCGTTCATATCGCTCAAGGTAGTTCCCCATTTCATCCATTCCGTCGGTAAATAGAGGTAACTTCGGCACCTTGGCTCTCATTTGACAACTTTCCGAGGCATCATAAGTTATCCTCACCTGATACGCGAGCTGCAGTCTCTTGAGCTCGTATTCGCGCTCTTTCTCTTTTTCGAGAGCCTCTCTCTCAGCTCTCTTCTCAATAGCCTCTCGTTCTTTCTCTTTTTCCACTCGTTCTTTCTCTTTTTCCGCTCGTTCTTTTTCCTTTTCAAGGGCTTCTTCTTTTCGCCTCTCGGCCTCATCTTTTCGCCTCGCGGCCTCAGCAGCTCTTCTTTCTGCTATAAAATCTCTGGCCTCTTTACCCTTCAGACCTAACTCTTGACATAACTTACTCAACAAGTTATAATCCATTTCTTTAAAGTAAGTTTTTCAAAGTTTATACAACACTTCCAGTCAGGACGGTGAATTTGTTAGAAGTATCCAGTCAGATTTTCGTTTGAAATTTCCAGTGAATTTGTTAAAAGAATCCAGTCAAATTTTCGCTTGAAATTTCCAGTGTATCACTGATCATTCACGGAACAGGCCCCCAATTATGTCACAATAAGTACGTCCCTTATGCCTTCGTGGCCCACCTACAGATGAGTGGTCTTCCTTCTGAGGTCGTTGTCTAGGGTTGTGACACTTCCCAGGTCGTTACTGGCTTTGATTCTTCTGGCGGACTTCTGTCTTCCTAAATTCCCGTCAAGTAGCTTCAGCCGCTGTATAAGAGCTTCCTTACTTTCCTCTTAAGTTTCCTCCTGAGTCTTCTTTTGGTCCTCAAGAATAAGTGAAGTCTTCTTTAAGGTCCTTACTATTCCTTTTTCTTCTTACGATCCTTCAGTAAATCCTAAGTTGTACCAGGAAGGTTTCGTAGCAATGAAATAATGAATAGTTATTCTAAACCTTTTAATTCTCACTAAACTTAAGTAATACACGTCAAGAGTCTTGATATGAAGAGCGGCAAACAAGGAATGAACAGGGAATGAACCCATATATGCATAATGCTCGCTCTTTTATAACATTCTCTCTTAAAACGCTTACTTGTATATTGCTATAAATATTTTTACAATCTTTCTTAAAATTATTCAAAATAAACTTACAATATTAAATATCATTATAAAAACTCTTAAAATTATTCTAAATAATTTTACAACCTAAATAGTATTGAATTAATGATAAAATTACTCTATTCTTAAAAAATGATAAAAATACTAAATTAATTAAATTAATTACGAAAAGTAGATCCTCACTAAAAATATGACTAAAAGCATTCCTAGTGGTGAAAATGCAGCTTAACCTTTTTCATCTCTAAATTCATCTGTGATATATATATATATATATATATATATATATATATATATATATATATATATATATATATATATATATATATATATTTTTTTCATATATATATATATGAATAAAACTATATTTATAATTATGTCTAAATATGTAAACTTATTTATATATATATTATATATATATATCTAAATATCTCAAGCGTTCGATTCTTATAAAAAAAAGTTATATATATATATATATATATATATATATATATATATATATATATATATATATATATATATATATATATATATATATATATATATATATATATATCTCATTTATGTGTAAGATCAGTCAGTGGCTCCGGATCGACCTTCTCAGATTTTGATAAAACTCTCAAAATATGTTGATATACTCCTCTAAGGAGGGTTAGGAAAGTATTAGTCCTCAAAATTAATGTTAGTGGAATATAGAGGGGGTGAAGTGGACAGGTGTATTTTTTCGGAAAAATGGAATTTAACAAATTGCCAACTTTGATGGTCCACATATTCCAAAATATTAATGATAGAGTGTTGAAATGTTGCATCCCTAGGTATTTTGTTCCATTAATTTCAAAAATCCTAGTTTCAAGGAGATCTGAAAGGTAATTGAGGCACAGTGTGTGCCCAAACTTAGGCAAAAAGCCAAAAATTCCAAAAAAAAAAAATTTCAATCATTAATAAAATTTTAAGAATAATCATTGTGGCTTCCAATGTTGGTATGCTAGCATCATTGGTAGTGGAGAAGCTGTAAATAAGTCAAATTTTATTGAAAATTGAAATGGCAAACGTAGTGTCAACCAAAATTTCCATTTTTCCCATGACCCAAATTTTTGTGCATTTTGAGTCATAATTAGGATGTGGTCCAAAATAGATTCAATTTTAATTAGCACCATTGGAAAGAGCAGCCTTTCTGTTTTACCTTATAAACATGCTTTTCAACGGCACCTTTTACATAATAGGGACTTTGAGGTGATTAGGAATTAGAATTGCAAGATTTTTTTTTTTTATAAAAAAATCAAAATATACTATATATATATATATATATATATATATATATATATATACCCTTTATATACTATATATATATATATATATATATATATATATATATAACACAATGATACTATATATATAATATATATATATACTGTTATACAATGTTACTATGATGGAAGGAACACTGACAGTAGCCCTGACGATGACAAGGATGCCTCAAGAACCGAGGCAAGTGTAGAAAGAGCT
>JABUQX010042089.1:0-30234 GCA_015478945.1 Trachelipus rathkii
CCTTCACGACCACAAACACAGCTATACGCCACTTAACATCAGCCATAGACATTACGTAACTACTAGACAACTTGCACGTACAAGATCACACACATCACACCACACACACCCCATACACACACACACACAGCACACACAACACACTTTATTGCCTTGAAATAATAATGTCCCATTACATGAAAACACATAAAATACACTAAGTGATTACATCTGCTAATATCTCTCGGACATTATACTATTACGGACGACTTTAACATCCCTCATCATTAAAGAGCAGTATAAAGTCACCTATGGATACTATTATCAACTACCTACAAATATAAATATAAATCTCACTATTATACATTTAACAAATCATCATATACCTAACAAGTCACTTTTCACTTAACTACATTACATACTTACACTTCAATATATTTGATGTTCTTCAAACTTTGAGCTTTAAAATATATATATACTCAATCTTGAATTTCTAAAACATATATTGATAATTATAATTAGTTATATATATATATATATATATAATATTATTAATTATTATATAATATATATATATATATATATATTTATATAATTATATATAATATTATATTATTATATTAATATATAATATTTATATATATTATATTAATATATTAATATATATTACATTATTATATATATTATATATTAAATTATATTTATATCTAATATATATCAATTTCTGTTATTCAAGTGTTTTAAATCAGTTAGTTGAACAAAGAATTGAGTAGAATACGAAATAAACGCCCAATATATACTGCATGCAATAAATCAATAACGTAGAGTTTAAATACGCACTTTCAGTGGGAGTGTCGAACCTTATACAGAAAACCGTGCTCGTAGAAGTAGTCGAGAGGAGATGATTATAAGCGGAGTTGGGTCCTACATGGAAAATGCAGTCGAAGCTGTAATGATGGCCGAAGACAGTAATGCTATCTAAAACATTGCAAAAGGGTAAGGATGTTAAATTTATTATTTATTTATAATTATTAATAATATAATGTATTCTATATTATATATATATACTTGATATATAAGACCTAAAATGGCCTGAGTTCGAGAGTTTTGAATGTAAAAGTTAATCCAAGATTTATATGACCTGATAATAGAAATTATTATGAGCTTGAGCTTTGACTAGTTTTGAATGTAAAATTAATCAATATTTCATTATAGATTAATAGGTACTAGTATATATACATCTTTATATTTAGGAACAACCAGCAGAGAAAGAATGACTTAGAGGGGACGGAAGAAATAAACCTATCCTGTACCAAGTAGAAACTGAAGAGCGAATGCAGCTTGACTTCGAGACGAGATAATGATAGAGGAATGTGTGCGAACTACTAACATAAAAGACAGGAAGAGAAAAGATGAACTTAATTTCTTAAATTCCACAAAACCCGATTGATAATAGGATTCGCTCCTAGAGTAAAAGTATCTTAGAAATAATTATATATTCATAGATGTTATTACAATAATAATCTTATATATAATAATTATAATATAAAAATATAAATAATAATATATAAATAATATATAATTTAATATATATATAAAAATAATAAAATAATAATAAAAATATTATAATTAATATATTATATATAAATCAATAATATAATAGTAACTAAATATAATTAATAATTAGATAATTAATACATTAAACACGTGTAATAATATTGGTAACTAAAAAGCAAAGTCAACCTTGTGTCAACAAAAGTACAGGGGATGGCCGAGGAGAATGCAAATTAGAGAGCCTGTATAAGAAAGTAACGATGTTGGCTGAAGCTAGAACGTAGCAACGTCGCAAATACAGACTTAACACTGAGGCAAAACCAAGGATTCAATACACATAAGAGACCCCCCTCCACGTATATCTGAAACGAATATCCAAACTTCGGAATCTTCGGTAAGATTACAAATACTTAATATATTCTATATAATTACTAGAAATAATTCTCAATGAAAAATGCATGTTACACTAATGTTGTATTCGATTATAGTTTATGTATTTTACACATTCATTTTCTCCTTTCAAGACAGCAAATCATCATGCAACAGCTTGCACAGAGTAAAACACACAATCAGACTAAACACTGAATAACCCAAGGAGAATAATCCAAAATACACATGAAGAAACCCCACCAGCAACTTTGAATAATGGAAAACGAAAAATATTCTTTCACCATACTTTTCGGATAATTCTTTGGATAAGTGATAAATGTTACAATCTAATCCCATCATTACTATATACTTTTTCAAACATTTAGAGTGTGAACAATACTTTACTTTAGAAAATATTGATGATAACATTAAATAGTGGTGTAATTCTGATTTGTGTATATTATATTAGAATTTTTACATTCTATTTTATCAATGAAAAGCAAAAAACAGAAAGGGAATTCCACCGGAGGGAATTGTTATAGATGACGTGGAGCTTGTTGCGGAGGCTCCTTTCCGCGTTAGAGGTGTTATTCATATAGACGATGAGGAAGGAGAGAGTTTAGATGTAACACCTGCACCTTTTCACTCGATACAGATTATTGAATAAGTTACGCGTGATAAAGATTCTACGTGTCATGAATACTAGGTGAATTATGTACTACACTATATAATCAATCACTAGCTTAACAGAATAGTATAGTATCGACTAACCTTAGACGGTGATCTTTAAACAGGTTAAATTAATCGTGATAATTAACGATGTGTTTAAGTAGCTGTATTCAAATTGATGATAGAACATGGATGTATGTGAAACAGTGAATTTAAAACGAAATATACCCTTCGTGCAGGATTCCTTTTTACAGATAGGAATGGAGGGCAATTCCATATACGAATTCCTCATGAAGAGATTTCTCGAACAAATCTGGCCTCAATAATTATATTCGACTCGAGTTTATCTAGAATCTTTTCAGTCTGGTGACCAAGGCTATGTTGGTGATTTTAGTAATGAGTTAAGGATTGTACGGATAATGTCACAATCAGAGGGTAAGGGACAATAGACGACTGTCGTATCTGTGAAACTTTATACAAGAGACGACGAGAGAGAAGATCAGTAAAGTAAAGACCTTATGAGTGATAAAGAATAAAAAGAATAGGGAGAATAGAGCAACACAGGTGATGAGTGTGGATGATGACAGAAAGGCAAGTAGCAGGCAAGCTGTAGCTCCAAGACTACATAGAGTTCCTGAAAAGAGAGACAGAGAGGGCAATACTTGAAGCAGCATGAAATAGAAAGAATATGAGAACATATAAATGAATAAGCTACCATGAAATAGGAATAGACTCATAAAAAATATTTTGGAGCTGTGCAACCGCACTCGTTGCTGTCTGACCTTTATACTAAGTTTCCCATAAAAGCGTCTGAACGATCCTATGAGCATTATAGAGTGAAAAAACTTAACAATGTTGCAAGGAATTAATTTTTTTTTTTTTTACTAAAGAAAAGCGACGTAACATCGAGATAAATGTTTTTAAACGCAAAAGAGCAAATGATATCCACGGAGAATTACACATACTCGTGTTGTACACAAAGGAGGAATATATGTACTGCGGGAACCCCATTATTATTATCCTTTTTCTGGAGATCCTATCAGAGAGACTTTATGAGTGAAGTGTTAGTGCTAACGAAATCATTGTCAGGTCACTATGATATTTAAACTTCTAGCACAATTTGTTAGTCAGTATTTCATAACATGAACACCATTCAAGTTATGATAATCATTTTAACAAAAAACGATGCATACAGTACGGGGGTGAATACACTAGGAATGTGTGAGAGCAAATGCTAAAACTTAATAATGTAAAGAGATGCTGGCGATAATCTACGCTTTTACAATGTGATAAAAATCGATACGAGGATATTCAATAATGAGATTGTCTTAAGCTTGCATAAAAGAAGCTCCCTGCAAAGTGAAAATAAATGGTATTATCGTGAGCAGTGGACGGTAGCTGATACAGGCAACAATCACACTTACGAGAGAGAGAGACCCAAATGTTAATTATTTGAGAATCAGCGAGTATTGAAAATAGAGCAATCTATTATAAAATGTGATTAGTGCGAAAGACGTGTACCGAAAAGTCGTGTGAATTTACGAAGTGATATACCATCCCAAATCGTTTCTTTTGATGAATCGAACACTCAAAGGTTACCAAATAGATAAAGCTGCCTGTGTGCGCAGCACGCCTCGAGTAAAAGCACCTATATACTTTTCATATCGTTATCATTATGAAGTAGTGGAAATACACTATAATCAATATATAGTCGTAAGAGGATCAGCATATAGCGCGGTGAAACTATCGAGGACAATGGCACTCTAGTGGGGATTAGCTAGAGAGTAGTGTTGAGGTGAGTGACGAAAATAGTACTGCGGGGACGAGGAAATAGACCACACTCTCATCACAGTTCGGGGACTCCTCGGTCTAGCCGGAGAAGGCTCGACTGAAATGTACAAGACATGGATTGGAAGCACAGAAGAGTTGAGAGTGTTCCCCGTCGATCTATTTCTCAATTCACTATTCCAGACGTTTCGCCTCGTGGAAGTAAAACTACACAGAAAGATCCAATACGTACTAGTTGCATAGACTTATAATGGGCGCGTCATGTTCGGACTATCATTTGTTTTCACAGCAAACTTCTTGTCCAGGTCCTTACTCGAATAGCTTATCAATATCAAACTATTATATTGCAACCCGTTGGTATATTACGTGAAATAACTCAAAAATTCTCATAATACTCATGCTAGACCATCTAATCCACTCCAAAATCCATAAATTGTTTAAGGAAACGTAAATATGTTTATGCCTTAGCGTTCTATTTTTTGATAAGAAATATAGATCAATCTTTCCTAAGTGCTGCGGAGTTTATTCTGGTTTTACATCGTCCGGTATATTCTATAAACGGTTTATTCATCTTCTGATCCTCCAATATGTGTATTTTTTGTTTTCTCATCGCACCTGTCTAGTAGAATAACTATTATATCAACAGGGAGCAAAAATTCACAGCATAAGAACCTGTGTGTTGTTGAACCATTCGATAGTAATGTCGAATCAGTGACATATGGCTCTGATTATAGTTATGATGTGTTGGTGAATACACGACGCTTTATAATAAAATGACTTATCACGAATTATTATGAAATGGAATGTACTAAATTTCGATTATAATAAGTGACGATATACAGATAGTATTTAATATGTTAATATTCTTTTCTCGTCTCAATCTTCGAGAATTCAGAGGGGATCTTCCTAAGGAACAATAAAGTCGACTATGTGCTGCTTGATTGATCTTCTAACGAACAAATTCTGTGACCTAAAAAAAAGAGCATTATCGTAATCCATTGGTAATATAAAAACTAAACACCTAAAATAGCACTATCATGTTCCTCGAAAACGATAACTTCATGGACGCTTTCAATTAGGACATACTGATGATTCAAAAACTAATTCGTATGAATAATATTTTGAGAGTTATGTGAAAAGGATCTTTACTCTTTGTATCAAAAAAAGGAAAAGAAATCCAAAATTACTAATAACAAATGCATAAATAACGAAAGCATAATCATCCTGATAGCAAAATGGAGTGCTGAGAAGCTGATCAACTTTTTAAAAATACAAAATTATAACAAGTATCTATAGAACTTATTTATGGGCTCACGTTAACATTCCAAGCTGAAACAAACGTGACCTATATGAACTAAATGACTTATCACTTGCTCCAAATCAACGTTAATGAAGTTTGCGGGTACAAATATGACTAGAACTGTAATAACAGACGACCACCCTTCATCACCATCCCTGGCAGCAGTCATAATAGAATAGAATTGTCCTATGCTCTTCATCAGGTTAGCGTATGAGCATAATAGGTCTATCAATGAGCATTGCAAGTGAAGGATTTATAGAAGTCCCATTAGCGTAGCAAGTCTATTGATAGTGGTACAATGTAGTACCATTGAGAGCTAAGAAGTAGGATACAAGATCAAAAGGGTATGAAGTATATATTAGAATATAATAATATGGGATATGCGAATGACGATAAATGAAAAAGAGTGTATGAGGATATCATTGTGTATGTAAAAACCAACTGAACGAAACACTCGAACTGTAGATAAAGCTAGGTACAAGATAGTTACTCACAATCATTATTAGGAAATAAAACTTGACAAATTGCGAATAATTAGAGGATGGGAATAGCCTTGTATAGAGATACCGTAAATGACCTTCGTTACTATTACTTCCACTAGACAGAAGGTACATTTCAATGAGAAGTACCTATAGATTTTCACTTCATTGTATCTATTTATGTTCCAGAAAACAATAACATACTCTTTTCCAGCAAGGGCTATCCACATGTATACTAACGAATAAGAAGTAGGAGATTATACTACCAAATAGAAAAAAGTTCGTTATCGAAGAAATGAATTCCATCTTAATTTATTCGTGTCGGCTTTAGGTTTTGTAATTAGTTTCGTGTTACTTCCTAAAGACTCTAGTATAATCATCTTTGATTATCTGTCATTAGCTAGAGACAATATATATGATCAAAATCATTATCGATATACTACTTAATTTATATATTCAGCTTTGATTAGATATACATATTATATATAGCAGCTCGCAATAGTGGACTAATATACAAATAGGCTGATGCTAATAGACATTAAACAGGATACAAATTAATACGTTGATTAAATGATAGGACGTATAGCTGGCAGTCTTAGACTAGGACATTTAAGATACTGTAAAGAAAAAAGTATAGCTAAATGAAAGATTAAAAAGATCCATTGAAAAATAATTAGAATATTTACAATACTTCATAAATGAACATATCTATTATGGGGATATATAAATCACTCGTCAAATGAACATTCTTGAATAAAATGGAAGACTGAGAGTACTTCGGGGTTAACGTGGAATAGGATAATTACCGATATATAAGACTGTGAGTGATAGAAATTACTATTAATACCTGCGATAGATTTCAAGAACTATGAGAGTATAGGCGTAATAGCTTGATCCAAGTAACAATATTGAAAAGTAATCTCAGGATAATATGTCGTTATATGTAGACTAAATTTAACTATTCAAAGTTTCAATTGAGTGGGGTAAAACTATGACTCAACGTATTCCAAAGTAATGAGAGATAATCGTAAATGCACGAAGTTTACGCTCAGTAGATCTGGGAAATTTATATATAGTAAGTAGTAAGTGATCTTAAGGTTAGATAAATACTCATTGTTAGCGGATTGATTAGAACATAATAAGTTGTAAAGTCACACGATACCATGATTTCAACTGAATAAAACAGACGGAGAGGTGCCAAACAATATAGTATAGCTGTTATGGCTAATCAATATACCTATTTTAACTATCACAACTTAAATGCTAGGGTGAGATACTAATAATTTAATATATTAATAATTCTATCCTCGAATTCTCTAGGTACAGTCAGTGTACTTATTATCGTATGATTAAATCTAGATTAGCTGAGTGTCAGCTTCTAACTAGCAACGTAAAAAGGCGATATATTATTTACCTGAGAACCAAGGAAAAATTCTTTAAGAAAAATATAAAAAAGGATGAATAAGGGTCCATGTAGAAGTATAAAAGTAAGAACTGATTAGATTTACTGTGCACTTATGGTAAATCATAACCTGCGATTATACGATAATAAAGAAGAAATGACTCTCGAGTATTTTTGCACTTACATTTGTAAAGAATAAGAATAGGATTAATCGAGTTGAACATAGGACTAACCGAGCACACTAATAATTAATTTCTACAAGTAAGCATGGCATGAGAAGATATTAACTATCCGTATGAATAATGATCAAGGAATGTGTTCAGATAAAAATAAATATAGAATCGTGATTGATTGGTTACCCTTAATAACGATTAAATAACTCGACTATCATAAAACAAATGATATCAATCATATATAGGATACTGACAGATTAACAAGCATAAGCTGGTTACGTTATATACAATAATGATGATGAAGAAGATGTGAATATCTTTAATATTTTCAAAGATATCCATAATCTAGATGACTCAGATCAACCACATGTAAATAATAATGACCGATAAAATACTATATGTTATCCATATATAATATATATAATATATGAGAGTGAGTATAAAGGTTAATAGAGAGAGTTTCCTTATAGATATGATAATATAAATATATTGACGGTATAGCCGATAAACTTAAAGGTAAAATAGTCATTTTATTAAATCACAACTGGAATAAAAAGTTTTACGTATATACATAGCAAATAAACGGTGAATCTTTGGATTCTATGAGGTGGCTCTTGAGTATATGTCTAAAGCCTTGCACTGATCTATGCATAAAACCGGGATTAAATTAAATATAGATAACAGTAAATTCCATTATGTGATTCTAAAATTTACAGTAGTATTAATAAAGACTATTTTGATATAATGTTAAATATTATCATTTAAATTAGTAGTATTTTTTGAAAATAATATGTATACTAGTAGAAGTTCAGCTATAATATTGTGTGATATAGTACGTTTATAAGTTGTGTAATTTTTTCTTCTCATTTAAGATTTCATTATTGAAAATTTTGTCTGGGTGGAATTGAAATGTATATTTCTAAATTATTATATCATGTTGAATTTCTTCGTGTGTTGTGCCAATTGTCATACTGGGATAGTGTTATAAATAATTATCCTCGAAATTGCCATTTATTTGTATTTGGAAATAATTAGAGAATTACATCAAATACTATGTGAAGGGAAACGAATAGAACTTAGATAAATTTCATTGAGAGACTCTTGATGTGTGTCTGTGGAATTAACGTGTGGTCTGTGTAGATGTGTCGCGTCAGTGATGTGTGGTAAAGTTGGTGTGGTGTGATGTGTACGGCAGGTAAGCTGTGTAAGAGGATGCTCTAACCAGCATGCGTGTAAGGCTCAAAATCACGTGCAGCATCAGTGTCTATGCGAGTGAAAGTGTAAGTGAGTCTATCGGGCAGCAAGAGTGTAGAACGTGTCTAATCGAGGTCAGTGTAAGATGTCCTATAGGAGAATTGTGTGTGTGGTGTGTGCAGCAGATGTGTGTGTGTTCGTGTGTGTGTGTGGTGGCTGTCAGTGTGTAAGAACTAATAAAAGACCATCGACACCAAGACTACAAAATGGCTACAAGAATAAAATAGTAATAATAAACTAAAGATCACAATCAGACAAACTAGATTGACCACAAGACAAGATAAGCAGAAGTATAAAAACAGTAACATGGTGTAACACGCAGATACAAACAATGGCAAGATGCACAAGCCAGTGAAACGCAGTCAAACCAGCCACAAACCAAAGCAGCATCAGGCCTCACTCAGCAACATCCCCACGCGACTTGATTGTTCAGTCAACAGCCCCACTCACTAACGCTACTGAATTTACCTCTGATTCACCTGCTTTAGAGGTCAACACAAGCTAATGTCTCATAACTATCATGAGCAAGTTAAAGCCACAGCTACAACCCATAAATGAGTTATCGCAGTACAAAGAGAGCAAAAGTCTCAAAAACACCAAGATAAAACAGAAGAGTTAAAGGCAAGTAAAAGCAGAAAGCATGAACAAACAGTCAAAGGAACCCAAAAAGCGTTAACAACAGAGTTAGAAGAAAAGTTTTAGCCAAGAAAGTTATAAAAAGAGAGCAGTTAAAGCAGAACGGTTTGATAAAAGCAGTAAAGCAGAATAAAAAAGAAAAGCATAGCTAATCGCTGTTGAACCAATTGTAGTTACAGCAGGTCACGCACACTTGTCTTACTTGATATTGTAAACTGATTTCATGTTTTTTAAAGAGATCGTAATCTGATTTATATATGACACTCAAAATATAGAATGGTAAGGTAAAACAGTAAGAACACATTAATGAAGCCACAAACAAAACAAAAATATAAGAAAATCTTTAAAATACATGGCTAAACAAGAGATGAAAAGTATAAAACGCAAGCTATTAGAGGCCGCGAAAAATAAAATGTTATATATGCAGTATAAAAAAAAACAAGTCACCAAACACAGAAAAAGCATACCCCTCTCAGCTTTACTTCCTACCAACTCTTTTGGTGTTTTGAGTTAAAACACTCTAATTGAATTGTCTGAATTCCATATCTGTTTATTAGTATGTTAATAAACCTAAAGTATATTAAAATTTTTATCATTGTTTAAATAATAAAATTTTCGAATATACCAACTTTATTAAAAAAAAAATGATGTATATACGAATGAGTCCAAGGGAGATTTTAATTTCAAGAAAAAGCTGATTGTTTTATCTTTGAACCTATAAATAAAACTTTGATTATATTAAACATCAACCATTTTGTCAAGTTAAGAATACAGTATTACAGTTAAAAGAAGTGTTATCTTAAAACGAGTATAAAATAACCGGATGTTAATGCCGCTCATAAATCATATTTTCTCTCTAGGAATAAATAAGCCGCGCATTGTCATGAGTTACAGCGTTTTAGGTTTGCCGAACATGTTATATTAAATAAATACACTGATTATACAGTATGAGAAAATAGAACAAAGATGTGAAATGAATTTCATACGTAGATATCTAGTCTTTATATGAATAGTTTAAGCATTGATCGTCATATAAACTCTGGTCGGTATTGCATGGATGTCCGGATAATGATATGAATGCATTATCGCGTCATACTTCAGCTGTGCTCAGGCGCCATAACGCCTTGGCGAGAAAAGGATGTTCATCCAGGGCTGGGCTCGCCCAAACACCCTGGAGTATCCAATGTGTGCGGTTGCCTTAATATTTAACCACCTAAATACCGAAATGTCCTCTTAACGTTCCTGATCAATTGAAGGCGCGAGAATTAATTGTAAAAAACTAACAACCCAGCGAACGATTCAAAACCAAATCAACCGACATTAAAGTCAGTAAGACTTGTTTAAAAGGAAGAACAGTAGACTGCCACATTATCATAATTTTTGCACGTTAGTAATATGGCGATTACAAGCATGAATAACCCCGATAATTTTACCCTAAACATATCGAAACTCGTATAAACGGATAAACTGCATATTTTGTTAATCCTATACGAATAGATTTTACATAAATATGCATAATAATCCAAATGGCGATCCTGAGTTACAAAACTAGGTTGTTCGAATTTTTATAAAATAAAAAAAAACAAATAAAATAAATAAAAAAAATAATAAATTATAAATATAAATTTAATAAAAATTAAATAATAATAATAAAATAATATAAATTCTAAAAAATAATTAAAACTTAAATATACAATATATACAAGATCTCACCAACTCATCCTAACCAAACAATTAAACACACACACCCCGATAATTAAAAGAAATGGTAGCTGAGTATACAAATATTTGCCGCCTACGGCCCCATATAAATAGGATTCAAGGTCAGTATGTTTAAAATACAATTACTATCAGTTTGGTCATAAAATAGAACAAATATACGGTACACAGTATCCAATGAGTCAATAAAACAGAGTAGAGGACAGTGAACTACTGATATATTAATATAGTGTGTCACAAAATGCTACCTGACCACTCTATAAACTGTCAAACTTTAAGTGAAATGATCTACAATATAAAACCATAATCCTATTGACTGTATATACAAGTAATCTTGAGTAAAAGCATTCAATTTATGAATATCAGATATAGGATAATAAAGGTGACGGTATTTCAACTTGGTTTATATCATATAAACATTATTTATTAGCTATGGCTAAAAAAAAAATATTAAAAATTATATTTGTTATATACTATGATATATATAAATATATACTATATATTAATATTAAATTACTTATTAATAATATAATAATATATAATTAATATAATTATAATATAATAAATACTAATATTATATATAATATAATATAAACTAAATTATAATAATTAATAATATATATAATATAATAATATTATAAAATATATAAAATATATATAATAATAATTAAATTAAAATTATAAATTTAATTTAGATTATATATATAATATAATGGAATGCGATTTGGGTTCCTCCCCAAATAAATAGGTATTATGTTATTATATGATTTTATTATTTAAAAACCAAATATAAGATAATCACAAAAAGATTGTTTCTCCCCCAAAGAAAGGAGTGTCTGAATAATTTCGTGTGGGAACTTTCTTTAATTCACACCTAATAGGTATAGAGAAGACATAACATCCAACGAGGCAAACAAGTTAATCTCGATTTAATTACTTTATTGGTAAACACATTTCCAAGATAAATTTTTAACGCACATTTTAAGTGGTTTTAAATGCTTTTTCAAGTTTCCTATACAATGAGACGTGATAGTTCAGTTTCTAACACAATTTCTCTTCAGTGAGTAACATCTATCATAATTTATTGCTCGTAACCAAACCCTGTCCAAATGAAGAGATAGAGATGTGAGACTTAATCTATGTTAACTTCACTCAGTGATTATGGGTGATAATATAGTATAAATAGTATAGGTAATACTTATATATCTTCTATCACATTGAATTAATTACTATATTATATATATATTTTATGTATTTATAAAAATAAGTTGTAACATTGCTTTTTACGTGAAAATTCTTTAATATGTATTAATATATGTTTTAAAATTTTAATATTTATTTTTAATCTTTAATAAAAATTAATCAAATACATACAAAACATAAATAATTTCTCCGTGCTAATTGTGAGAGTGTATTTCATCTTTTTCTAAGCTACACATTATATTTGATTCTATCCTCAACTATATTATATCTATCTAGCTCTTAATCATATTAATCTATTAATTCATTCTATAGCATTTATTTATTGGTATTTATATATTCTTCTTCATCATTGACGGTTGAATTTATAGTACATTTCTATTAAGATTTTGATTAAATGATATTAGTGAATTCATAAGTAGTTTTTAGCGTCTATTTAGAACAAACATTAGCCTAGGATATTTATCTCTTTTTATCGGTATAATTATATTATATATATCATATTTATAATTTATATATTATGGTATATATATATAAGTGTATATATTTTATATAGAGTTATATAAACTTTTATATGCTTAATATATAAATATATATATTTATTAAAGTTTATTCGTTTTTTTATAAGTTATTATATATATTTAAGTTATATATAGACTAATAAAAGTAAGCATATGATATATAATATATCATATTTATATAATATAGATAAAGCACAAGAATAATATTTTTGTTATAGATAAATATAGATAAATATTTAATATAAATAAGATATAATATATATAGAATATATATCATAATATATATGTAACTAATATATACTTGTACTATATCTAGATTATTTATCATCCTTTATATAATATATCTACTGTCATACGTTTTCCTGATAAAATTATAATATTTTTATAGAATATATTATATTTATATAATATATAATAATTATAATAATATATGATAATAGAAAACACAATTCCCAAAAAAAATATACAATATATATATAGTATAATAAACGATATCTTAATTCATGTGTGCAACATCATTTCTTAAATAAGATGAATCTTGACCAAGAACATGAATATATAATTAATAGTTATAATCAATATATATTTTCCCACCAACCTAGAGAGTTTTCAAGATATATTACATCAGAATCCTCCTCCCACCCCCCAATTAATAATAAATTTTAAAATGATAATTTTAATCTTCTGGAAAATATGATCCATTTTTTTATTAATGTATAACCAATAAAAAAAAAAATACCGCGTACAGACCTATAAGTCTTACCTTTTAAATATACCTTTCCCCCTTTTTTCTTAATCGCATTCTCTTTAATTATTATTGTTACTTTTATTATTATTTATTTATTATTAATTAACATGAATTTATTATTAGAATTATTATAAATCTCATTTATATTATTATTATTTAAAAATAAATTTTTGTAAAATTTTTTATTATATAAAACTTATAAAATTTTTTTTTTTTTTTTTTTTTTTATTTTTTACCATTTTTTTTAAAATCCTTTAATTAAATCACTTTAAAAAAAACATTAATATATTAATATATAACGATTATACTAGTAATTCTATATAATATCTATTACTACTTACCTGATAATAGTAATTTTAATACATATCTCATCTATATAACGTATAATATTTATTACTATTATATATGTATATAGGATTTATTCATATATACCATATATAAAGCACACCGCATAACCGCTACAGTAATTCATAAAACCCTCTAGTAAGATACAATCAAGTAACTTTATATTTAATTTAATACTTTAATTCATTTTTAAGGTGAGGGGTCACGCAGCCCTACTCATTGTACAATTATATTTACTATATTAGCCATTATTATTTCTATTAATTTTATTCTCTTCTTCATTATTTTTTTATATTATTATTATCTTATACTCTTATTATTATTATTTAATTATTATTATTATTATTATTATTATATTTATTATTAAAATATTATTATTATTATTATTATTATTAATATTTTAATTTATTAATTTTTTATTATTTTTTATAATTATTAATTTTAGATATTATGATTATGGTATCATTATTATTATTCATTTTTATTATATTATTATTATTATATTTTATTATTATTATTATTAATTATTGTACTTTAGCAACCGCCATCAGACGCCAAGCCCTGACACAACAAATGGCCACTATCAATCTAAGGACATCAGACGAAATTGCCAAGCTGCAAATATATATATATAATTATATATTATATATGTGACAAATGTTTGGATAATATCTTATATATATATATATATATATATATATATATATATATATATTTGTGTGTGTGTGTGTTGTGTGGTGTGTGTGTGTGTTGTGGTGGTGTGTGTGTGTGTGGTGTGTGTGTGTGTGTGTGTGTGTGCTGTGTGTGTGTCACTCTGAAACTATGACACACAATTCTATGCTGTACCTCTAGAGTACCATGACACTACCTTCGTCCGTGCTCAATTGATACAGGCCATGGGATGTGCCTCTACTTGCAATTGTATTCAGCATTGAAACTTTACTGCAACTTCTTCAAGAAGCACAATACAAATGTAAATGGAATTATACACATTTCAAAGTATAAAATATTAATTTGGAGCATATCTCTGTGTTAAATTCTTCTTATACCTCGAATCATCCATGATGAATTATAATTTAATTATAATTAATATAATCATAATTATAATTTTTAACCTGTGGTAACCGAATTTTTTCCCCTTGTGGTTTGTGACGTGCCATAGATGTATCTGCTTGAAATAACACTCATGTGACGGGTCTTAACACTTAGTGTACAAACGATGAAATAATGTTTCTGAAGTAATTCACTAAAATGGCTTTAAATAAAGGGTTGCGGAGCGCTCAAATTTTTTTACCGATTCTAACTCCGGCTCCATCATTTTAAAATAGTCGGCTCGACTGCGAAGTTTTAAAATTTCGCGGTGCCTTCTCCATTTTAAAATATGCGACTCCTGCTCCAGCTCCGGCTCCAAACCGCTTTGTTTTATAGTAAATATATCGACACCGGCCAAACCCAAAATAAATTGCGGCTCTAGATTCGCCCAAAACCTTGCGGTTTCGGCTCCGGCTCCGGCTCCGCAGCCCTGCTTTAAAAGGTTATCTTAAATCTCGTAGGAAATGTTTCCAAACTCTGTTTTTTGAGTTTCTTTGCAGATCATTAATTCAGTTTCATGAAAAGTTTCACATCAGTGGTTTAAATCCACGAACATTTTGACATTAAAACCACGAACATTTTTACGTTAAAACCACACAATTTTCAATCAAAACCACCAACACTTTCACGTTAAAGCCACGAACATTTTCACATTGAAACCACAAACATTTTCACGTTAGAACAATGAACATTTTCATTTAAAACCACGATTTTTTTTTATGTAAAGCCACGAACATTTTCATTTAAAACCAGGAACAATTTCACTTAAAACCACGAACATTTTTATGTTAAAACCATGAACATTTACATTTAAAACCACTTATATTTTCATGTTAAAACACGTATATTTTCAATTAAAACCACGAACATTTTCATTTAAAACCACGAATATTTTCACGTTAAAATCACGAACATTTCTACGTTAAAACTACGAACATTAATCATGTTAAAAGCAGGAACATTTTCAAGTTAAATTCACGAACATTTTCAAGTTAAAATCATGAACATTTTCATTTAAAACCACGAATATTTTCACGTTAAAACCACGAACATTTTCGCGTTAAAACTACGAACATTTTAACGTTAAAACTAGGCACATTTTCATTTAAAACCACGAACACTTTCACGTTAAAGGTATGAACATTTTCACATTAAAACCACGAGTATTTTCATATAAAACCACGGACATTTTCACTTTAAAACCACGAACATTTTCATTTAAAACCACGAACATTTTCACGTTAAAAACCATTAACATTTTCAAGTTAAACCACGAGTATTTTCATTTAAAACCACGAATATTTTCACGTTAAAACCATGAACATTTTCACGTTAAAACCAGGAACATATTCATTTTAAACCACGAATATTTTCATACTAAAATCACGAACATTTTCACGCTAAAACTACGAACATTTTCATTTAAAACCACAAACATTTTCACTTAAAACCACGAAATTTTCACGTTAAAATCACGAGCATTTCCACGTTAAAACTGTGAACATTATCATGTTAAAAACAGGAACATTTTCAAGTTAAAAGCACGAACATTTTCATTAAAGAACACGAATATTGTCACGTTAAAATACGAACATTTTCACGTTAAAACCACGAACATTTTCACGTTAAAACCACGAACAATTTTACGTTAAAACCACACAACATTTCATTCAAATAACCCACGAAACACTTTGTCACAATTAAAGGCCGAACATTTCAACGTTAAAATACCCACGAAACATTTCCATTTAAAAACGCACGAAACAAATTTTCACTTTAAAAAGCCACGAACATTTTCATTTAAAACCCACCGAAACATTTTCACTTTTAAAAACCACTAAATTTTCCAAAGGTTAAAACCACAGAGCCATTTTTCCATTAAAACCCACGAAAAATATTTTGACGTGAAACCATGAAACAAATTTTTCACGTTAAAACTAGGGACATTTTCAAGTTAAAACAAAGTACAATTTTTTATTTTAAACTTACAAATATTTTCCCCAAACGTTTAAAAGCCAACGAACCCATTCACGGTTAAAATCCGGCAAAATTTTTTAAAAGTTAGGAACCAGGAAACATTTCCAAGTTAAAACCCACGAATATTTTTATTTTAAAAACCATGAATTAGTTTTCACCTTAAACCAAGAACATTTTCAGTTTAAAACCGACGAACCATCTTTTTTCAAGTCTGAACCACACTTAACAATTTTCATTTAAAAACCACGACAATATTTTCCACGTTAAAAAACACGAAACATTTTTCACGTTAAAACCAACTTTAGCCCATTTTCACAATTCAAAAACCACGAATATTTCCATATTTCAATGACTGTGAACAATTGTTGAAAACGTTTAATACGCAATTGGCAGTTCAAAAACAACCGAAAACCCCTTTCTCTCCTTAATCCTTTAATTTTGGGAATAAAACCAAAGAAAAAAATTAAATCGCAAAAATTTGAAACCTTACAAAAGATCTCAAAGAATACCATTCCTCATAACCTTTTTTTAAGAAATGCCACTACTTGAAACTTAAACCAACGACTTTAAGAACATATGAATTGAATATTTGACGTTGTATGTAAAATACCGGTAGAGTTTATCAGAAACTTAAGAAAATTGACTGCTGTAACTTCCACCAATACAAATTATCTCTCTTACAATCTGTCCGGTGATAGAGATCTTCACGTATATGAGTATGTGATGCCGAGACCTGGACCTCATAGTTATAAAACAGATACATCTTTTGAGAGAACTCTAATGTATAACGTGTAGTTATCACTTTGGTTAAACCTTAAAACCCCACAGCCCGCACTTTTCCACGATATCTCGTAATGGAAAAAAGGTGCATCGGAAATACTACTCGATTGCAAAATCTATCCCACAACAAACTACCACACAACCTTTAAGAAACTTAAGAAAAGTTCGAGTGCAATTCTACCTCCGTATTATCTGTAACACTGCACTCAGACTACGTTATAAATGGGACTATTCTGCTCCCAAACCGCTGTTGCAGTATTCAAATACTTTTAATCTTGTACCCTTATGTAATATTCACGCTAAGAACCAGTCAAATCAAAATAACATTATGAGATCTATAATTTGCTGATTTCCCACAAGAAAGCTTATAGAGAGTCTAGATTACTGAGAATTTGAACACTTTTTCGCACAAGTGAGGTCCAAGATCTATATTTACGTGAGATAAAATAGAAAAATATCATTCACCCATATATAAAAGTCTATTTTATGATACATTGTCAGAGTATCTAAACTCGAGCATATGCAAGAACCAGTTCAAATAAGAACTAGTATTATTCATGGACCATGATTTATAATTTCTTATCAATATAATTATACTCTTATATTATTATTATATACCTCTACCTAGCTAATCGGGAGTATATTTATCTTGTAATGATATTTAATTGTTTATAAAACATGAAATTATAGGAATCGAATACTCTTATTATCCTAATTACTACTTTAGTACTTATATCAGCTTTTATTATGTTCACATCCTCAATTATTCAATATAATCTTGGAGGATAAAGATTTCCAAAAGTTTATAGTTAGAGGAAATAACCAATATAGATCGAATATTTGCGGGTGTGGCATAGATAATGATGACCCTTGACACACATTAATGGAGAAAATCGATTTCTCCGGGGACCCTCCTCTGTGGTGTATGGAACAACTTCTGCTACGGGACCTTATTTCGGAATTAAATTTATGAAGTTTGTGTTTTCCGTGCAAAAGTAACGTTTTTGACCCCGGTCCGGCCCGGATAACCATTTAGGTACTATTAGTTACTCGGGACTCATGACGGTCAACGGACTGAAAACCTCTTCTGCGTAACAAACTGTGTGCCGGAACTTTTTTTATTTCAAGTACTATTGAGTTATCTTTTTTTATATATTCCTTCGTATATCATGCTATCTTCATCAACACAGAGGAGACTATACATAGCAGTTTATAATCTCTGTATATCAGCCACTCACTGTTCGCTTTCAAGAGATTTAACCATTACCACCATTAGCTTTTATTTCATTATTAAATGCTTTCTGTCTGTACTCTTGTTACACACTACACAAGAGTATATGTGAATAATACATCTGTTGAAATAAAATAATACGCCTGAGATAAATTTATTTCTGATGACACAAAGGTAGATGGTTATTAACAGCAAGAGTTAGCTGTGTGCTAACTAAGTGGGCTAATAATTATTGTAAATACTCTCTCTGCGATATACTTAAAATGATAACCAATAGTTATACTTTCTCTTACACCAATTATTTTCATATTTCTCTTCTATTGCCACATAACATCGTCACAATATGGTAGCAACCGATAGGCCTGCAACTTTCTTATTAAATTGACCACTTTCTAGATCAACTAGATATTGAGTAATATTTCGTTTCCAATAGTGGATTAATTTCTTTTTTTATGATTTCCTTTTCTTCATCGATTTTTTATCTTCAAGATATATATTTCATATGTAAAAAGAAGAAAAGTAATGTTCTGTATTAGTTAACTCTTGTTCAGTTATCTCACTACAGCGACTCTTAGCCTTTTATATTTTAATTGAGTATTTTATTAAAATTACTCAAATCATTCCATGTAATTATATATATTTCACTTGTACCAAATATATTATAGTGAGAGGATCTTTTCGTGTGGTAAGCGTTCACACCTTAAAATTTCGAACTCACTTGCTTCTAGTAAATCTCCTGAAAACTCTGTGATATAAATTAAGAATCCTTTATTTTTAAATTTTATATATTCTACAATTTCCGGGTTGTACACTTACCAAAATCTCAACACCAATTCATCAACCAGGTTATCTAAATTATTGGGGTAGCTGATCTTCCGCAGATCCTTTTCAATACGATTCTAATTAATACTACATCATAGATTTTGCTTTTCTAATCTATTACAAAACCAATCGAATCCTTTATTAAAATCTTTTGACTCTTATAAATCACAAATTCTGTGATGGAATACAATATAAATCTTACAAAATATAGCTCGATCTAATAACTGGCACTCATTATGACACAATATACACACATTTTCACATTAATAACATTTAGTTTTAACAATGGAGTGTATCAAAGTACATATTTATTGGTCACAAAATACATATTGTGTCTTACTGCGTATACCAGTGTTAAGACCCAAACATGTGTCCGAAGTTAAGTTGAAGATAAAAAAACTCATTTTCTTCCAATTTCCTAGTATACCCTACTTATTGGCATAGATAACACAATCTCCAGTGCTTCTAAAAATACATATCCCGATTATTTAAAATCATC
Organism: Trachelipus rathkii; assembly: GCA_015478945.1. NCBI lineage: Eukaryota > Metazoa > Arthropoda > Malacostraca > Isopoda > Trachelipodidae > Trachelipus > Trachelipus rathkii. Next base: position 20,538 of record JABUQX010042089.1, read on the forward strand.
CGCTGCCTTGTCAATTATCACTGTATTCAATGTGCCAACCCCGACAGCTTTCACAGGAGTGGAGTCTATTAGACCTGGACTCACCAGATGTATATTATACTAAGACAGGCTTTATCTAAAGTAAGATATGGTGTATGTTGGAGTTGAATATTCATGATTGCATATTATTTCCTTTATGATACTTAAAGAGCGATCACTTCTCTCATAATTCATTTATTTTTTCATTCAATAACTTTATTATTTTTAAAAGGTTCAAAAATTATATATTATTCTGAGATGCTATAAATTATTAATGTAACTTCACTTCAATGAAATTTTTATATAATTTTAACTCTATTAATCCATTCAAAACACGAACACGTTTCAATTTTATTTCTCATAATTTTCAGTTATCTAGAATATCACTTGAGACCTCTACTTATTCAGGTCTATTGTTATAAAAACCACTAATTTACTTACATAGCATAAGTTTAGGTATTTCTCATACTCTTTGATTTAATCATGAATCAAGTTTATACTATGATTCTTGCTCTATCTTGTCATTTAAGTTATGAATCATAATATATCTTCGTAGCATAAGTTTGGAATCTCACCTTTTATTCACAGTAGTGGGCTTATAAATCTTGGAAGGCAACAAAAATTGCTAGACAGAGAATGCAATTAAACAAATGGAAGCTTTAAGTCTTCTATAGGCAGCGTAATCTTAGGTAGTTCCTTATAGCCTAAAAAAATTCAATGAGAATGTTCCATTCGACATAGGTTTTCGCCTCCAATTAACGATCAATTGGTTTATCCTGCTCTCCGACAAGCTTCCTGTCTTATTGGCAAGAGTGCTGGATGAGTGGATAAAATTTAGAAATATGAAACCAAACATTGGTGGTATTCCTCTCACCGGCGAAAGCGCTTTCACGAGTTGATAATTGCACGCTTCCATGTTGGCCACACTAATATCACTCACAGCCACTACATGTCACGGAACACTCCTCCCCTCCTATTCGCAAATTTCCTGTCGCTATATCTCAACTTTCACGCAATATCTTTCATTGATATCCCAACTGACCCAAATCGCGTCGTTCCATTTTCCTACTATATCTGGTTCATAACACTTCCTAAAGGTTTATCCATCTCTTTATCAGAATCCTCCCACTTTAACGGTAACTATTTTCTCTTATCTCGTAGAACTGAATTTTCTTCACAACATATGATTTTTTTGTGTAATATTAGGCCTATTCATAATGTAAGAACATCTTTTTATTTATCTTTTTATTTATTTTTGACTGAATCTTCATTTTGGCACCTCAGTTAATTTTCTTATAGTGGAGCTTAGTTTTTAAAATTTGTACGACGCCAGGACCTACCCATGGAGTTGATTATTTAACCCAGTATGGCCGCTTCAATGTGGGCCGTAGTTGGTCCTGTATATAAATTATCATATATTATATATATATAATATATACATATAATATTATATATATATATATATATATATATATATATATATATATATATTATATATATATATATATATATATATATATATATATATATATATATATATATATATATATATATATATATTTGTGCTTGTGTGTGTTTGTTTTGATGAGTGAGTGTTATGAAAACCCCATAAATATTTTTCATACCCTTATCCACTACTTACATATGTCATATATGATACTCTATGACAATACGAACCTAAATTAACTTATTTAATTAATAAAAATTAAATAAATATTTCTATAATTTAATATTGATTATTGAAATTCCGAAATATTAAACCTTAAATTTTAATTACTTTGCGATCGCCAATATTAGTTCATTAAACATTCTTCCTATTATAAAACCCTTATTTGAGTAAAATGAATTTCTATTCCAAGTAAAATTTTCCCCTTTATTTGGGGGTAAATTTATATTCCCTTAATTAAGGGGTAGAATTATGAGCTAGGGTTGAGGGAAAGGGAGAACGATTTTATTTCAAAATTTCAGCAATTCATTGGTAATTACTGTTCTTGTGTATTCAGGATATGGCCATCAGATTTGGGGGTTATTTCATAAAATTAGGGGAGAATATAGGAGTCAAATAGTAGGGGAATAGAAGATTTTGGAAGGATGAATGGGGGAGGGTAATAATTTCCAGAGAATTTAAGCTAATTTGGTTTGGAGTAATAAAATTAGTATAATAAATGGATTTCTAATAGGGAACTTACAAGGGCTTGAATACTCCTTTAAGGATGTAATGAAAACGCCATTATCAATGCTTTAGATTTATTAGAATCACACACACACACACACATCTACGCACACACTCATATATATATATTATAATATATATTATATATATATATATATATATATATATATATAATATATATATATATATATATATAAAGATGCATACACATATAATATGTAAATTTATATATATACAGATACGCACACAAACACATACACGTACACATACACAAGCTGGCAGTCACATTATGTATTTGAACGATATGGAAAGAGATAAGGGGTAAAAAATGTTAAGGATTGATTGAAGAAAAAAAAAGTGATTAAGAAGAAAGATTATAGAAAGAATCAAAATTGTTTTCCTTCTAATCTTTCCTATTAGAAAAAATAGAGAAGAGAAAATAGAGATAGAGCTAGATTAAACTACGTCAAAGATTGTTGAAGTGGAATGTGGATTCTTTAGTCCTTTTCATCTAAAATGATAAATGACCTCCAATGATTCGATATATTCTTTTCTCTGGTTTTCTGATCCAGGTCTTCAGATTACTGCTTAAGGAGTTTAGAAGAGATAGAGATAGAATAGAGATAGAGATAGAGATATATTAATAAAAATAGAGAGAGAGACAGATAGAGATAAAGGAGATGTTCCAAACTAAAGAAAAATGAGAGGGCGAGGAAATATAGATAAAAAAATGAGAAACAGAAATAACGATAGCGGTAGAAAATATATTTCAGAATTGAAATAATTAGAGAGAGAGAGAGAGAGAGAGAGAGAGAGAGAGAGAGAGAGAGAGAGAGAGAGAGAGAGAGAGAGAGAGAAAAGGAGAGAGAGAGGAGAGAGAGAGAGAGAGAGAGAGGTGGAGTTATAAAAGGTCAATCAAAAGATCGGAGATAGGGGGAAATGACACATACGGTACCTGTTTATGCAAATCAATTTATTAAAAATAATTTAAATTTATAAAAGTTTATTATTTTTGTTAGTTTCATATTAAAACCGATTTTAATCACGATTATTTTACGTAATTAAATTGGTTTAATTAATTTGGTTTAATTAATTTGGTTTAATTACGACATTATTACAGTACAAAAAATGATTTTGATACAAACATAATAGTGAAACCTTTGAAAGATTATTTAAACAACACAGAGGGATTCACATCAGTGGCGTTGCGGATATCAGCATCCGCATTCGTATATGCAGAATATAAATAAATTATTTAAAGATATACATCCGTTTCCGTATCCACATCCACATTTCTGATGTTCTTTGTCCAGGGTCTCTCATCCCAGTCCGCATCAACTCTTCCGGAAATGTATAATAAAATGCGATTCAACATACGCATATGCACAGAAAATTTCACAAAATTTGAAGATCCGCATTTGCTGATATTACATTTCAGTGGCGAGGCGTGGCATTTTCCTGCAGTCATCGCTACAGTTCCCGGTTCCCTATTTCGACATTAGTAATATATATATATATTATATATATATATATATATATATATAATATATATTATTATATATATTATATATTAAAATATAATATATATATATATATATATATATAATATATATATATATATATAATATATATATATATAATATATCAGAGGTGGGCACTTCCGCTCTTTAGTCCGCTAGTCCGCTAGTCCGCTCCGAGCGGACTATCAGAATAGGTGCGGACTAGCGGAGGTGCGGAGTCGTCAGGAAATTAGCGACTTGCACGTGCGGATCAAAAAAAATTTCCGCTCTTTTGTGTTCCGCACCTTTTTAAAAAATGAAAATAATAATTTACTTATTAAGAATTCTTATTGGTTATAATAAAGAAATGATAATTTTTATTTTAAGTTTATAACTAATTATACTTTTGGTCTTAAAACTTATTGTTTTTTAATAATTAAACTTCCAAAAATATATCAACCTCCTTAAAGGTACCATATATAATAAATAACATTTAAATTGATTTTATATACTGAATGGCTATTACTTTTTTTTTTATACTGCATGCATTCGAACACATTCTGTAAATTAAAAACACATTACATTTGAACTTTAGATGGAACACTAGATTGAAATATAAAATTGATTATCTTTTCTAAAATATCTATCTGTAGATTACCTTCATACGGACTATTACTTAATTTTTTATATTGGTGTAAATTGTGCATAAATTATAGAACTTTTTTTTAAAATATCGATTGCATGCATTCGAACACATTCTGTAATGCGAAAGTCTAAAAATAAAAATGTATTTCAGAGGTGTCAGAAACGAAAAATGTCATTGCCTCTTATCTATGATTTGGCCTCTCTCTCTCTCTCTCTCTCCTCTCTTCTCTCTCTTCTCCTCTCTCTCTCTCTCTCTGTCTCTTCGTCTCTCCTCTCTCTCGCTCTCTTCTCTCTCTCTCTGTTCTTCTCTCTCTCTCTCTCTTCTCTCTCTTCTTCTCTCTCTTCTCTCTTCTGTCTCTCTCTCTCTCTCTCTCTCTCTCTCTTCTCCTCTCTCTCTCTCCTCGTCTCTCTCTCTCTCCTCTTTCTTCTCTCTCTTCTTCTCTCCTCTTCGTCTCTCATCAATTGTTTCTGGTTTTTAAGCAGAGAAAGAGAGAGGACTCTCTCTCTTCATTCATCTCCTCCTCTATCTCTCATCTCTCTCTCTCTCTCTCCTTTCTTCTCCTCTCTCTCTCCTCTGCTCTCTCTAATCCTCGTCTCTCTCTCTCTTCTCGTCTCTCTCTCTCTCTCATCTTCTCGTCTCTCTCCTCTCTTCTACTCTCCAGTCACTTTTTACTACTCGTGCTCCTCTCCTCTCTCTCTCTCTCTCTCTCTTCTTCTCTCTCTTCTTCATCTTTCTCTGTCTCCTCTCGTCTCTCTCTTCTCTTCTCTTCTCCTTCTCTTCTCTCTCTCTCTCTCTCCTCTCTCTCTCTCTTCTATAATATATATATATAATAATATATATATATATTATATATATATATATATATATATATATATATATAATATATATATATATATATATATATTATATATAATATATATATATATATATACTATATATTAATATATATATATAATATATATATATATAATATTATATATATATATATATATATTATATATATTATATATATAATATATTATATATATATGTATTCATCATAAGTAATTATGTCATTGGTTCTATAATGTCACTGTTATTTCTTCGCAACAAAAAATATAAAAACACAAACTCTTCCGCCATGCAAGATGGCGAAAAAACTGACTTTAGTGTCTCTAAATACAAGTAAAAGAGGACATCAACATGGACAAATATAGCCACTTTCTCAAATTTCACTTTATTTTATAGTGAAGAAAAAATTCAGGTTGATGAATATGTTATCGCAGCTATCTTAGCCTTCTTTATGAAAGGTATCATAGAAATTTACGTATGTTTAAGGTTTGCTAGTTTTGCCAGTATGAATGGTCTTGATTTTATATGAACTTATAAAGTGGCTTTTTTTTTTTTATGGGCAGCAAAATTACAAGCCTCCTTTTTTTTATTTAATTAGATATATTCGAATCAATATATCACAATTTGGCAGTTGCAAAAAGGCATTAATTTGTCTATTTTCTTAATTGAATACTGCTTTTTTATGATTAAATTGTTAAAAAAAAAATTCAGATCACTTTCCTTTGACAAAAATTTCAAATTTCTATCATCATCCTATGCCTGGCATTTTTAATTTGGGGCTGCAGCCCCGGAGCCCATATAGACGCGCCGCCACTGTATATTATAATATGTTTTGGGTTTTACACAGAGCTCGATTAAAATATTATATATATATATATATATATATTATATATTATATAATATAATATATATATATATAATATATATTATTATATATATATATATATATATAATATATATATATATATATATATATATATATATATATATATATATTATATATATATATATATATATCTATACTATATATATATACCGAGCTGATACGTATAGCATTAGCATCGAACTCTGCAGGAGTCCGAGGCTTTCATGGAGTCCTACTAAAGTCTCTGGACGTAAATAAACCCTTCTTATGGGTGGACCAGGGTGGTCAAAATATTTCAGAAAGGAGGCAGAATGATTTAGGTGCGGAGGACCTTAATTAGCAATGGACTGCTGGAACCAGGACATCTTTCCCTTTCAGCATCGGCAGAATTTGTTGAACTTGTTCATCAAATATAATACACCTCTCCCTAGTTTTGCGGCTGTAGAGCGAATATTTAGTATTGGGGGGGATATTTTGAGCGGCAAAAAAGGTTTCAGCCTTAACTGCTTTTCATTTTGAGCACCTAATCTTTTGAAAGTAATATGGATCTCTTGTCCTTGAAGACGAAATTGAGGAGGAAGTGGAAAATCTTGAGATTTTGTAAATTCATTCAATTTTTCATATATTTATAAATAAATTTTTTGTAAGGATATAATATTTAGTTTAATATTAAAATCTTTCGTGAAGTCGCACATTATTAGCGGAGAAGGTGCGGACGCGGCGGACTTGCGAATGGCGGAGGAGTTTGATAGTCTGAAAAAGTGCCGGAGGAGCGCTAGCGGACTAAACGTTCCTCAGGGTGCGGAGGTGGGCTAGCGGACTACCCCTAAATGAGCGGGTGCCCACCTCTGATATTATATATATATATATATATATATATATATATATATATTATATATATATATATATATATATATATTATATATAATATAATATTATATATATTATTATATATTTATATATATATGTATATATATATAATTATATATACAACCTCTGTTGGCAAACCATTCCAAAATATAACACTCTATGCTAAAGAGTGCTTTCTTATTTAAGATGGCGAATGCTTTCTTCTTAATTTTCCCTTGTTATCCCTGGTCTCCCGTCCTGTTGCTCTACTGATGAAGAAATTTATTGGTCTCCGTATTTTCAATAGATTAAAAAATTTTGTTAGACTTGTATCATGTCCCCCTCTGAGCAGATCGCCTTTCAACTGAAAACATTCCTAACTCTTTCAGCCTCTCCTCATAGCTCTTACCCTCAAACCCAGAAATCATCATTGTTGATCTAACGTTGCCACACTCTCTCTGGCATATCTAAGTCTTTCTTTTAAATAAGGGCCCAACTTGTGGGCAGAATACTCTTTATTAGGCCCTAAACCATAGCTATTTATACAGTTTATTATTACTTTTTGCTCTTGTAAACCATTGGTTTATTTATGTAATATTTTCCGTTCTAACTCAAAGCCGCTTGACGATCTGGATTCCTCATCTCCTCCTTTTCCCTCTAGGTGTTCCTACAGCCTTTTGCCTGTGATTATTATTTGGATCGGGTGAACTGGGCTCCTGGAATCTACGAAGTTAGGAAGGCGGGTGACCAGGAATTCCTTCCGAGTTTTGAGGGAGTGTGTTTCCGTGCTATCTCCGCTACTCGTTCAACTATATTATCTATGCCTCAATACTAACACTTTCCTTCAGTGATTTTAAGCACGCACATGTCCAACCTCTTCGAAAAAAGGAAGCGCTCTTGATTCCTTCTAACTATCGCCCGTATAGCTCTTACTTGTATTCTATCTAAGATCTTTGAAACTCTTCTCAACTCTCATTTCCTTAGATCACCTGAAATCTCATTCACTACTTTCCCGATCGCCAGTACGGCTTTGCGGCGTTCGAGGTCTAGTGGTGATATACTTTTATCTTACTGATTTATGGGTTTTCCGCTTAGCGAACTAGCGGGGGAACTTGCGTGTGGGACTTTGGAACCATATCAAAACATTTGACCGGTATGGCACGCGTCACTGTTTTCTAAGCTCCCTCCTTTGGGTTTCCTCCTCTCTTTGCTTACTTATGTTAGTTTTCTTTCAAATAGTTGAGGTCTTCGTTTGTTGATGGGGCGACTTCTCTTCCTTTTCTGTCAATATGGTGTTCCTCAAGGGTTCTGTTCTTTATATAACTATTATATTTCCTACTGTTTCATTATGATAATTCTCACGACGGCACATCTACTCTATTCACATCATATGCGATGACTTGACTCCTTCGTTCTCTTCAACCCATTTCAATTTTGCTACTTTTTTTAACGTTTTTAGAATTGCCTTTCGTCTTAATCTTTTCCGATTCTTTCTCGCTGATCTGGATTGAATTTCCGGGTGGGATCGTCCTGAACCTTGTGAAATTCATTCTTTAAAAAACTCAACTTCCTAACAAATCTCCCTCTCTAAGACACCTTCAAATTTCCTATCTCTTTCGAACGGTTCTCTCGTCCTCCTGTTGAAATATAAACTAAAAAAAAAAATGTCCTTTTTTTTTTTCATCACAAAGGTTGTTAGGGCGGCCTCAAAGACACTGGAAGTTCTGTTTAGATCGAACTCTTTTTTCCCTCTTCTCACTTGCTCCAGCTATACAAGGGCCCATTCCGCCCTTGTATGGAGTACTTCTTTCATATCTGGGGGTGGTTTCACCCGGCTTTTGATAGGGTCGAGTCAAAAGGCCACCAAAAGGCTTATAAACTGTTCCGTACTTTCCAGTTCCTTGACCCTCTATCTTTTGGGGGGCGGCCGATGTGGTGCTTTCATCTTTTAATATAGGTACCGCATGGCAGGTGCTTGAAGGAGTTATACGGTCAGCGTACCTCCCGCTTTCGGTTCGCCCTCGTAGAACTAGGGTGCTTGTGTCTGCAATATGAGTTTGTGTTGATGTAAGAGTCATCTTGCTTCTTTGTTTCAAATATTGGGTGCTTCTTTTTTTTTTTTTTTCCTGACTTTCCTGGTGGATATTCTCTCATTCCATCCTTTCTGGTGCTTTCTGCCTGAATTTTAAATCTCACCCACTTCCTTTAAATTGCCTGCGTCGTGCTCATCTGCGTAATTTACTTTAGTTGTTGACTTCTGAGGCATGCAACCTGAACATCCTCCTTAAATCGCTCCTGCACGTGGTGGGTGGTGAAACTGTAAAAATAGTATATATATATAGGTATATATTATATATATATATATTATATATATATATATAATTATAATTACTATATATATATATTATATATATATATATATATATATATAATATTATATATATATATCATAATATATAATTATTATATATATATTTTATTATATATATATATTAAATATATATATATATATATAAATAGTATATCTATTATATATTATATTTTATCAAAGATATAATATATATAGTTTATATCATATTATACTCATATATATATCTATATTATATATTATATATATATATATTATATATATATATATATTATATATATTATTATATATATATAATTATATATATATATATATATAAAATATATATTATTCTAAATTATATATTATGTATATATTATATATATAATATATATATATATATTATACTATTAATATATTATAATATATAAATATATTATATATATATCACTATAGTATAATATATATA
>JABUQX010042090.1:0-7500 GCA_015478945.1 Trachelipus rathkii
GGAAGAAAGATCTGACCCATAAAGCTTTGTCAATTTCGTTTTAAATTACAAAAACATTTTAGATGGATCTAGATATTGGTCTGAGGTGCCTGGAATATTGAACTCTAAAGGTACGTCTGGTGTTGGTGATCGAGTACGTGGGATTAATGCTGATGAAGTTGGAATTTAGTGTCGCTCACGCTAATCTGGGTAGGGCTTAACAGAGAAGAGATCCAATTCGCTTTCTTGAAGCAGTCTGGGCTAGTAGGATGAAGGAAAGGAAATGCATCTTGACAGTGTGGTGTTAGGCTGTATAATGAACAAAACCTCAGATGTATGCCCCCCTTATATACATGGTTTCCGCAAGATGTCGTTAAAGATACCAGATAGTACTTAAATGGCAAATACATCAAGGCGCTTTGTCGCCATGTGTCTTTTAGCCTTAGGGTTTTTCCGGGTTGTGATTTTCATGTGGCCTTTTTTCTTCAGAGGTCTCTTAGTCTTAGGCTTTTTCTTGTTTGTGATATTCTTGCGTCCTTTAACTTTAGCCCTACCATGGCCTGTCATTTTACGTCTTATTTTGCGCTTAACGTCATCGAGCATCTTCACCAGAATACTCAGCAATCCGTCCTTTAATGATGCAACGTGGATTGCCTCCGGCAGCAATATCTTGTATAGTGTGCAGTCCTGTTCTTATAGTTTTTACCTAAATATTCACACACCTCTTTCTAAACACGGTACGCCCGCTCGCAATAATTTAGTGTAAAATCCTCCAAGACCGCATCCTCTCTGCAGTTTCAACCCTACGAATACTCTCGCCATGTTTATTACTATTGTAGCTGGAGCTTCTTTCCTATACTGTCTTTACACTGCAAGAGTGTATTAATGAATGAAAAAATGCAGTTGATTATGTCCCTTATATATCCTGCAGAGGCGTCTATTTCTTGAATGAACTTGAACTCCTGTAACATGAATATAAAATTTTCAATTCTGTTTAAAAAAAATGCTCCATCATGTTATAGTTGAAGCGGATGCTTCTTTCTAATGTGGACTTTACACATCAATGTAACCACTTGTAAATGGATATGGCCGTCCTTCCACATCCTTTATATGTACTCTTATAGAACCGATCAATGATCTGCTAAGCGTGAGATAATGCACATTTGGGAATGTTATTACCTTACTCTCTTGAGGAAAATAAACTACTCCTAACAGGTGATCCACTATATCAGTGTAAACATAGGCCATGCCCGGATGTTTGAGCATCTCGGAGATAATACAAGTATAATGTAATACCCTGTCTTGCTTGTCGATTAGTTCTTCCTTGGTTATATGTTCGTTTTCTACTGATTTCATAACCCTTTTCAACATAGTAGGGACATCATGTAGGATATCTAGCCATACTTCAGGCTCATGGACGTGTTTTCGTTGCCATGATGATCTCCTGAGGAAAAGGAAAAACACATTGGTATATCTAAGATTAATACCGGACATCGATCTCAAAGTAATTAATACTTCATCATCAGAGGGGTGAATATCGTGTTTTAAATTAGATCTCTACACATATAACTAGTCGCTAAAAGCGTATTTAAAATAACTGAACAGTGGCAGGTAACTGGATTTAAAATAGGATTTCCTTTAAGTACAATTCCTTTCTAAAAGTATTCCTTTTGTACCATATAAACGCGGTTCAGAATCACCTTGTGTTCTTTTCACATCCAATGTAGATTCAACACAATCTACACTTCTGTAAATATTCATCCAGTAAAGATTATGCGGGACATTTTCCATATATGTATTTAATATCACTTCACACAATCCTACTTCATAAACGTCTCTTTCTATCTCAATAGGGTTCAATAACTCTGTCGTGAAGTCTGAGAGTTTATTATCAGGATGTAAGATTCATCGCAAGCTCGATGAAGCAGAGTTTAAATAGAAGTGGTCTGGTAACTGCCAATGGCTCAATGGAACACTGATTAATGATTCTTAATTTCACTTGCTTTATATAGAAGTTAAACTTGGCAGGGTATCCCACCCATTTAACCAAGTACTGTTTATTTCGGCCCTTTCTTTTCGATCCTAATATTCTTTTTCAATTTTAATACACATTACTTTCAGGACTTGAAGCGTATTTTTTGTATTTTCTGTTATATCTTTCTACTAGTTTTTCTTTTCACCGTCTAAGTCCTCCAAATAATGTAATTTTAAACCGTCATAAGGGAAGTCTCGAATATTGTGAACTTTGAAAACCTCTGTAGACCATCCTGATTCATCAGCCTTTTCCCTAAAAAACCTTTCCGCTCTCTGGAACTCGTACATAATCTCCAAGCATACCCTGAATTAATCTTTAAATTTTCTGACTCCTCGTTGTGATTGTTTGCAAGGGTCGCAGGCTTTATTTTTCCCCACACATTTCTAAAACAGTGGGTTTGGGGTTTTGGGGGGGGTGGGGTTTGGGGGGGGGGGGTGTTTGGTGGTGGGGTAGATTTTTTATTTCTGTGAAACGATCTATTATAAAATAAGCAAGGTCCTTGTAATATGTCATATTTCTGTAAATTTATTTTGTGAAGTAATGATGCAATTCTATCCTTGATAGTGCGCTGTACTCTTTCAACTATAGCTGTTTTATTTACTGAGAATGTATTGTAATATCCCATGTCATACTCTTTAACTAATTCTTGAAATTCTCGGCCTAGAAATTCAGCCCCTTGGTCCGTCCACAGCATCCTCGGCCAATGCCTGTCACCCTTTATCATTTCTCTCAATGCTTCAGTTACAGTACCTGACTTTTTATCTTTTAAAGGTTTTAGCCATAAATATCTAGAATACACATCAATGGTAAAAAGTATGTATTGATACCCATTATTGTACGAGTTGTATTTAACCATCTCGGATAAATCCAGCTGCCATACGCTATCGAGGTAAGGGGCTATGGTTTTTCGGGTTGGAAATTTTCTGCGAACAGGTTTATGTAGAGTAAAAGCTTCCTCACCCTCTAAATATGCTTTCAGCTCTTTTTTCTCAACGTCCGGAAACCTCGATGCAAACTTTGCGAATCCGCCATAACTATTAGGCTCCTTCACATTGTAATAATACTTATCAACCACCTCCTTCGCCTCCATGATGGATACTGACATAAGTAAAAACATTTATATATATATATATATATATATATATATATATATATATATATATATATTATATATATATATATATATATATATATATATATATTATATATATATATATATATATATATATATAATATATATATATATTAATTAATATATATATATATATATATTAATAGCTTAAAGGAAGTAAATATTATCATTTTAATATTGGATATATTATTTTATTCACGATAGGCGCACTTAGGGGTAATATCAAAACTGTATATATATATATAATATATATATATATATATTATATATATTATATATATATATAATATATATATATATATATATATATATATATATATATATGAAATAAATAATAATAATAATAATAATAATATTGAATAATGATAACACTGAGTGACTATGAATTAATCCATTTACGATTAGGGTATGGCGTTTTTCTTATTCTTCCTTTAACCACACGTTTGAATTTATCTGAAGCGTAAACTTAGAAAACCTTGAAAACCTAGATGCGGTCTATGGTGGTCTTAGGAATATATCCAAGTCTGCTAATCTGCGCGTGTTCAAGATTAAAGAGCGGGGAAAATTTATAGTCTGATGATCTTCTTTGATAACAGGCCATCCAGTTACAGCCCCCTTCTTCCAATCGCGTGAGAGATCAGCTATCAAATCCACAATATTTGATCCTTTAACTACTTCGTCATCAGATATGATCTGACCTAATCATTCCACGTTATTTGTTCTTTTAAAATATTATAGAGTGTTATCCCAGATTTGCGAACCCTGTTGGGCAAGCTCTCCTCCAGGATATTTTTTAAGTTATCCTCTTTCTTCATCTCAGGCTTTACTTCTGGCTGCAAATTTGATTCCTCAACGTCAGTCTTATTTAATGTGGCATTTAGATGCAAATCCTTGAGGTTTAATAATTTCTGCATGGCATCCTAGTATAAGATACGCTTCTCATCGATGTTAATGTCCGAATTTAATACCCGATACACCTCTTTCTTGTAACTGTTTATCTGCTCAACTTTAGGGTCAAACAAGCTGTAAGGTAGAGTCTGCTGATGTGACTGTGCACCAATCAGAGGTTGTTGATTCTCTCGCAAGAACTGATGATGATTGTGAGATGGAGTTTGAAGTGAGACTGGCAGTACGTGTGGCTGTGATTGTGCAGATTGCATATGAGGGTTTTGCAATGATGAAGTAGTAATACACTTCATTTTCTCATACTCGCTATAAGGTAGTACAGCGACCTTCTTCCTTATGAAGATATCCACTTGGTAATCAAAGGAGCAATAACTGAGAAAAGTAGAGGAAGGAATACACCGCTCCCCTTCTGCAACACCTTTTTATTTTTCTGATGTTTTATGTTGCGGGAGAGTTTTTTAATGGTGCTTCTATGTCGGCGTAACTTAACCTTCTGAGGTCTGTTTAAAGGAACATTACCCTTTATAAGATTCAAGCAGAGTTCGCATACACACTGGACGAACTTCTCATCATCGCAGATTATTTTACGCTTTTCGGATGGTTTCAGCTTTTTAAATTTTCTTATAAGAGGTAGATACTTCACAACTAAACTACTCATTATTCAGGAGTGTATACAGTTTCTATCTCATACGGTAGAATGTTGGTGCGGAGGAGAACTCTATACGTGTTCCTAGGATGAAGTTCACACAGTAAGTAGCCGTATGGAATCGATGTAACTTCTTTATATACTTTCAAGAACTCTTTTCTTGCCAGGGGGTACATCTGCGAGCCTAGAACATTGACCTGGCTCATATCTCTTCTCTGCCCAAACAGAACCAGATACTGGGTGTTTAAAGAAACAGTTGTCATATGCTTGCTTTGATAAAAAATGTTCTGTGTAATGAAGAACACAGATATATTTAAATGATGTGAATACACCGTAAACGCTTCAGCTATATCCTCGTTTAACTTGTGTAACATATCATCCAGAACTATAACTTTATGACCTTGTACATTTTCCAGTGATTTAATATCATATATGCCTTCATGGAATTCTACTACATCATTATATTCATTAAACTTCTCCTGGAATACGCTGTAACACCAAATTATTTTCACGGGGGTATGCTCAAAAATTTCACCATGCCTTAAGATGTTTAATAGCAGAAAGGTTTTCCCGCAGCCTGTAGGCCCTGCCATCATACATGTGGCAAGGCTGTAGAACATGAATTTACTCACAACCATACTCCTTGAGTGTTCGAAGTACAATGCAGCTTTTGAAGCTAGTGTGAGAGTATATATATATATATATATATATATATATATATATATATATATATATATATATATATATATATATATATATATATATATATATATATACGGACGCAATATTTCAGTGTGGCATTTTCATTTAAAAACTTTTATTACATAATTTGAAACTTAATAATCACAGACTTACATATTTTAACATTAAATATATTTACAGGAATATTAATTATTTTAACATTAAACACATTTACAATGATATTAAATATATTTACAAAGGAATATATAACATTGCTATAAGCATTCATAGGAGCTTTACGAAGACTCCAGATTAACACTCTCTAAATCTTTACAAATATGCCAGTCATTCACATCGTTGTCCATCATGTTGTTTCGTGTCTCATCAATACCATCCGAAAGCACAAATGTAAAAAGTTCCCTCTCAGAAATCATAGTATGTCTACCCCCTGGATCATCAGCATAAATACTTTCTTGCCATTGTTTTCTAAGTAGATATATGAATTTTTGTACATCTATTGTGCTTAGGAATCGTTTAATAACAGTTTCAGAATCATCCACCAGCATTTTCTTGAATGCGTAGTATTCCTGGTATAGCATATAATGTGTGACTGTTACATAGTTAGATAACACTCTCGCTCTCTTCATATGCATTATTACCCGTCTGCTCAACTCTGACATATATTTCAACTGCTGTAGACCTGAGATGTAGAACCCATGCGAAGTACGTTCAAATACTTGTGACCCGTTACGCTTTTCCCACAGTCTAACTTCCATACCGATGGTGTTTACATGTTTAAAAAAGTATAGAGTAATCTGCTTGTCCTTTGTTCCTCTGCTCTGACTGATAACTGTTTTCGAGCAGTTTAAAACCGATTTTGGGTTAAAGTATTCAGTAAGCCACTTGTCAGTGTGTTTACATATAGAAAGTAATTCATCGGCGGCCATGAAAACACGATTGGTGTTGTAATATGGTGAATTACTAACACACGTGAAAAATTCAGTTCCGTTAGGGTTTCTTTTATATAACGATTGGATCTTATTCCCACTAACATTGTGCTGTCTGAAGTACCTGTTAAGATGAACCATATGTCTTACAGAAGATAAATTTAATATAGATGAACTTGCAGTTGCTAAAGCGGCTATGGGTTAATTTAGACTTACAATCTAATATAACTTTCGACACCAATCACAGTGGAGGGAAAATTGAGATAAGGTTTACACCCTCCAATCACAAGTAAGGTAAAACGAATATTTTACGAGCTCTTGTAAAGTAGTAATAATAATAATTTGATTTCTATTTACATGGTATGTTTTCAACTTTTTAAAATAATAATAATAACAATAATAATAATAATAATAATAATAATAATAATAATAATAATAATAATAATAATAATAATAATAATAATAATAATAATAATAATAATAATAATAATAATAATAATAATAATAATAATAAAACAAATCAAAATTATTTAAAAAACTTTGAAATAATTTTAGTTAACATTGGGTGAATAATATAAATGTAGATGATTAATTAAAAAACAAAATGTTTTTAATAAAATAGTCTCATTATATATATATATATATATATATATATATATATATATATATATATATATATATATATATATATATATATATATATATATATATATGTATATAATAATAATATATATATGTAATAATATATATATATATATGTATATATATATATATAACATATATATATATATGTATATATATATATATATATAATAATATATATATATATATATTTATAATAATAATATATATATATATATAATAATATATATATATATATAACATATATATATATATATATATAATAATAATAATATATATATAATAATAATAATAATATATATATATAATAACCAATATTATGTATATATATATATATGTAATAATAATAATAACTATATATATAATAATATATAATATATATAATATATGTATAATAATATGTAACTGCTATAACATATGCTGTAATAATATGAAATAAATATATATAATAATATGTATATATATGTATATATATATATATATATATATATATATCAATAACTTTGTAATAATAATATATATATATATATGT